>CM052454.1:2014680-2072998 GCA_028533085.1 Varecia variegata
AGGATTACAGGCGTGAGCCACTGCGCCCGGCCAGTGCCAGAGTTTTAAGTGAAAAACTATGGACGTAAACCATTACCTCAAATGAGAAAAGATGGGAGGTAGAAGTCCAGAGTTTGAGAACTTGTGTACCCAATCAGCAAGAAGATAACGGGATGCAATCAGATTAAGACTGAGTCCTGTTAGTGACTTGTCACTAGAAACCCAGAAGATCAGGCCTCTATTTATAGGCCGTTCTCTAAGTGCAAATGGCATGTTCCTGTTTGGCTCTCTGAGTTGTTGAACCTGACATAATCAAATCAGACCTTACTGCTTGACCTTCATGTATCTGGTTTAGGTTATTTATTCTCTATCAGTTATTTTCTTCTTTATTTGAATTTTTTAACCTCTCTGGTTAACAAACCCTTCTGAGCCAAGCAAGAGCTACGGTTTTTGCCCTGACATACTAATAAATCTGTCTTTTTGCCCCTTTAAGGGTGCTTATGTCCAATTATAATTATTATAATGCTTTTTACCTCTTCTTTTGCTATTTTCCTCTTATCCTAAATTAATCAATTTAGGCAGTGTTAGCTTCTGAAATTGTAATCCTTTTTTTTTTTTTTGAGACAGAGTCTCGCTTTGTTCCCCGGGCTAGAGTGAGTGCCGTGGGGTCAGCCTAGCTCACAGCAACCTCAAACTCCTGGGCTCAAGCGATCCTCCTGCCTCAGCCTCCCGAGTAGCTGGGACTACAGGCATGCGCCACCATGCCCGGCTAAATTTTTTTCTATATATATTTTTAGTTGGCCAGATAATTTCTTTCTGTTTTTAGTAGAGACGGGGTCTTGCTCTTGCTCAGGCTGGTCTCGAACTCCTGAGCTCAAACGATCCTCCCGCCTCAGCCTCCCAGAGTGCTAGGATTACAGGCGTGAGCCACCGCGCCCAGCCGATAATTTTCTTTAGTTATGATTTCACCAAATCCTTTCCAGCTCTCCAGGTTTGTGCTGCCTCTTCCTGCAAGCTTATTTCTGATGCAAGCAAGCTTATGTCTGGATGCCTTTTTGAGTGTGTTTTACCCCTAAGTGCCTAATTAGTTAAGAAAATAAGTGTTCAACTTTCTGCCCTATGTTTAGGTGTTTCCATGTGTCATCTCATTTCATCCTGACAGCAGGCCTGTGGCATAGGAACCACTGTCCTCATGTTACAATGGGGAAACTGAGGCTGCAGGGACTGAGTGACATTCCTGATGCTGTAACCTGTACTCCCGCCCACCGGCTTCACAGCCTTTTCAGGGAGTCATTTACTAAGACCCAGATGCATGCGGGAGGTTTAGAAAGGGTACATGTTGTTCTTTCCTTATTTTATTAGAGGATTATCAGTAACTAATATAAAAGTCCACCTGTGACTTGGAATCCTGCTACAGCAGAGATTCACTGGGGTATCTCTTTAATTCAAATACTTCCAGGGCTTAACACTTAAATTCATTTCTGTATAATCATGGTTTAAGTATTCTACATTGTATCTGTGGGATAGTTTAAATTACTGTTTCTTGTTTTTGAACAGTGGGCCACAATCCGCATCGAGAAAGGAGCCTCAAAGGAGTCGGTTCTTAACTCAGCTTCTGTCGGTGAGTCTTCCCTTTCCCTGTGATTGTCACGATATTCAAATCCGGCCCACGCGATCTGAACTTGAACTATGCAGGGAGCAGTGTGGTCTCTAGGCCTTGGCTTTTTCATAACTCCGTCCTTCATGCAGAATAGCAGCTGCCTGAGTTTTGGTTGACTTTTTATTGTAAAAGTGGTAATGTGTGTTCACCTATGTGTTCTTACAGATACTGTTTTCCTTTCTGAGGGCGTGTGTTTGAAGATGTCTGCCCCATGGTTTGAAAGATGCAGTTAATGCAAAAACAAAAACAAAAAAAAAGCAAAAAAAAAAAAAAAAAAAGCTAATTGGACTACCTGGGAGTTAAAACCTATTATTGAGGTTTCATTAATGCCTTATTTTAACTTCTAACTTGTGGTTCTCAAAAGGTGTGTTCCTCCAAATACTCTTTTCTGCTGGAGACCAATTGGTAATACATGATGAAATAAAAATAATTTGCCAGGGAAATAAGCTTGGGAATCATCCCATACTATACCTTCCTTTTGGAGAGAGCTATTGCACAGCAAAAAAGGCTCAGAAGAGTCCTGCAGTAAAGAAACAGGATTAATTTTACTTAACTCAGTGTTCCTTCAACTTGTTTGACCATGGTATCCTTTTTCCCATATGACACTCGTTACCTTCTGGTAGAAGTGAGCTAACAAGTCATGCAAGCTAAGTGGCCTCTGTTTGTGTGCTCTGCCTTTGTTTGAATAAACCCTTTCTCTTGGGGTAAGAATTTTAAGAATTGTTTAAGACACTGGGTTTATAGAAGGGTAGGCTTCTATGGGAGTTAAGGCTGTGTAATAAGGAAGAAATAAACCACTTAAGATTTAATGAAAAGGCTAAGCCTTTTTGTGTTTTTCAAAAATAACGTAGAAACAATTTTGTGCCCATCTGATTTAGGATTAAAAATGGTCAAGCTGTCAAACACTCCACTAGCAGGAACTTATTTTCTGGAGTCTCGTCTAAAAGGAATTGTAGAAATTGTATACTCTAGTGAGTTTTGGAAATAAAGTATTTGACTGAAAACATCTGGGCATTTTTGCATAGTTGAATTATTATCTTCAAATGAGTGAAGCAACTCGTAGGGCTTCATGGTATATACTTAAACACCACAGTGCTATCACCAATAACATTTTTACCAAGGTTGGAGATCTCGGGCTTTTTATTGCCAGATACTTTTTCTACTTTTTTTATTTTTCCATGTGCACTTTTAAATGTGTATCTTTATGATTTAAAAAGAGAACAAACGTGTTGCTGGTTTTCTGTTGTGCTTGGTGAGACTTTGTGCTGTCGTTGATCTTGAGTGAAATTCTCTGGGCTCTATGGGTTAGAGTGTTGTGGTGCATGTCGTGGGTGGTGAATTTAAAAGGACACCGGGTATTTCAACTTGGTATGTTGAAGAGATTTTAAAAAATCACTAGATGAGGGTGTTTAGTGGCATGGGTTTAGTATTTTTTTTTTTTTAAGCCTATATGGAAGTGATAACTTTATGAATACTTTCTTTCACCTGTTGGATTATTAGTAGTCTCATTATTTGTCATACCTCTGCCTTTTCTATTTTTTGTCTTTATCTTTTCCGTGGTACCTCTGGGAAAGAATGAAAATGAACAGGAGGGGAAAATATAAATCATCATAGTTTAGAGTAAGGCGGGTGCCTACAAAAATTTGTCCTATTTCCTTCGGAGGGGCTGCCCTTCCTTTTAGCACGTGCAAGTGGGAATTGACTGTCACGGTTACTGAGCATCTGTGACATGCGGGTTGACCTGGGATCCCAAGATGATTAAGAAGGACATGGTCCTTATGGGGAGACAGGCATGTGACAGGCCACCGTGACAAATGCTGCAACAGGTGCATAAGCAAAGGACAATGCGAGATCTAATTCAGGCTGTGCTGTGTGCTGCTTCTGTGTGTGTTCATCCCGCAGCTGGGCACAGTGTGCACCTCTGCTCCCATCCCGACGCCGTGCGTGCGTAGCCAGGACCTGCAGGGCGTGTGCCCTGTTGGTACATAGTGGCGTTTGGAGTCATCGGAGAAGCAGGGTCACAATCCTAGACAGACTGAGCGAGGGTGACGAAACCCTGAGCACTTGTGCGCTCGGCTGGTGCAATCGTCAGTCTTCAGAGCGTCGTGTCTCTGTGCCGCTGCCAGGGACAGCACAGGTTAGTGCTGAGCCAGTCTGAGCTTCGGCAAGGGACACAGGCAGGCCGCGGGCCCCAGGAGCATGGGTGCAATTCTGAGATGTTCTGGGTGATGCAGTTTCTGATAATGGACTTGGCGGGGCTGAGAGGGAGAGCTGAGCAACACAGAGGAAATAGGTTTATTTTCTGCACCAAAAAACTTCCTTCTGCCACTTTTTTACAAACACGTTTTTTGAAATGCATTTCAAATCTCCCTGCACAGTTAAATCCCTCTTGCATCGTATTTCTTCTGTGCTTTCATGGAATAAGCCAACGGAAAGCTAAGCCTAGGGGAGTGTCATCTTTGTGGTTCAATAATGCCCTTCCGTCTTTAGCCATATTCCGCTATTCTGCTGTGCGCTTTCATTTAAAAACTGTTTAATTTACTGAGCTTCAGCTATGATGACGAGCAAGATCTCTTTAAGAAGCTGTGTCGGTGCACCCTCTTCTTTTAGGCTTAAGGACTTTTCCTCACTGTTAACACAAAGATGAAGATAAATCTTTTCTCCCCCTTCAAGTAACTAACTGTGTTATGCTGAGCATCAAACCGCAGTGGAGGCTGGGCGCGGAGGCTCACGCCTGTCATCCCAGCACTCTGGGAGGCCGAGGCGGGAGGATCGCTCGAGGTCAGGAGTTCAAGACCAGCCTGAGCAAGAGTGGAGCACACAGAGTCCCCTTCTACCCTAGTTTTGTTCCCTGGGAGTCGGTGTGGCCGAGATCTCAGCAACCTTTGTTTTCGTCTCTTGTAAGTGGTACAAGGGATCATTTGACTTTGAAGAGCTGCCGGCCTTATTCTGTGGGTACCTGGCTGATTTCCAGGATTTATTATGCCAGGTGTGAATCACTTAATAATTTTGATTGTCAATGTAATTAATATAAATAACTATATAATTTTAGTGGCTCAAGATGAATTACAGTCTAATTGCGTCAGGAGACTAGGGCATTTGGAGCGATTACCAACCAGCCGTCCACAGGCGTGTGTTAAGGCCTGCGTGTACCCGGGAGTGAGTCATGAACGTTGCAAACGCGTAGAGGCCGTGGCTCGTCATTCTGGCGTTGTTCCCTCAGCACGTGTTGCTGGCTCGACTCAGCATCGCTGCTCACAAACCGTGTGCGGCGTCCACGTCCCTCCATGCTGCCCTGGGCCAGCAGGCAACACACGTGGAGATCGTGGGTCACGTGGCCTGCTGTGAATGGAGCCCCTGTGCATAGGCACAGCCACTTCAAGGTCAGCCCCCACCCCCACCCGGGAAAAAGCAAACATATCATACGTGCACATGCAGCCTTTTCCAAAAAACATAAGATGGAATCTAACATGGTAGATTTGGAGACATTATTACAATAGCTACAAGATAAACTTTAAAAAAGAATTTTAGCCTTAGGAATATTTCTTTTTTCTTTCTTTTCTTTTTTTTTTTTGAGACAGACTCTCACTCTGTCACCCTGAGTGGAGTGCTGTGGCATCATTGTAGCTCACAGCAACCTCAAACTCCTGGTCTCAAGTGATCCTCCTCCCTTAGCCTCCTGAGTAGCTGGGACTATAGGCATGTGCCACCACGCCTGGCTGATTTTTTCTATGTTTTGTAGAGATGGGGTCTTGCTATGTTGCTCAGGCTGGTCTTGAACTCTTGGTCTCAAGTGATCCCTCTGTCTCAGCCTCCCAGAGTGCTAGGATTACAGGCGTGATCTACACCCAGCCCAAACTCAGATAATTTCTGACTATCATCTAATACACAGTCCATATTTAGATTTCCCTAATAGTCTCAAAATGGTTTTATAATTGATGGGTTTGAATTGAGATTCAGTCATGGTCCACAAAAATGTTTATTTATTGTTGCATTGCTTTAATTGGAAGCTTGGAAGTTTTTGTAGGGGCAGGGGTACAATTTTTGTTCTTGGAACAGAAATTACTTAATAGTAAGTGATTCTGAGAAATGAGTCTATTAAGGATATTTAGCATGATGATCAAAGACACCATGCATGAATGCCAAACCAAAACGTTGGCATTTTCTTTGAATTGATGGCTCGTTTGACAATAGAGTTTTATGAGTGCTTCTGTGTTTTGCAATTTCTCATTTAATCAAATTAGTTACGTCCAAATCAACAGAGTTAATGTGGCTGTCAGCCAAGATACGGGTCAACAATATATTGAGTGGGTTGTTAAAATGTTAGTTGTTAAGATGGAATTCTGCCTATTATTAATATTTTCAATGCCTTCTGGTTTCTCTGTGGCCTTGACTGACAACTGATTACAGTGTCCACACACCTTCATTAATGTTTTAAAACACAGAGATAATTCCATGGTTAATATTTATATTTGGGGCTACAAAATCTTCCCACTTTATAATCAGCATTGATTATTTTGTAAGTTTTTGGAGAACCGCTGGAGTATATAAGGATGAAAAAGGGAATAGATTTTCTCATCTACCTTTTTCAAGAGAAAAAAGTAAATTGCTACTACTTCTAGTTCAGTGCTTGTCTTGGTCTGTTTGTGCTGCTATAACAAAACACCGTAGACTGGGTGACTTTTAAACAATAGGAATTTATGTTTTACAGTTCTGGAGGCCGGGAAGTCCAAGATCAAGGCACTGCTTCCTGGTTTGTAGAGGGCTGTCTTTTTGCTGTAACTTGCATGGCAGGAGGGATGAGGTTTCTCTGAGATCTCTCCGGGACCTCTGTTATACGGGCACTAATCTCATTCATGAGGGCTCCACCCTCATAACCTAACTATCCCCCAAAGGCCCCCACGTCTAGACACCCTTACACTGAGGATTAGGTTTCAACGTGTGACTCTAGAGGGACCCAGACACTTAGTCTATAGCAATACTGTTGACTTAGTCTTGGTAACAGAGATGCTTGCAGAAAATTACTCAGAATAAAAACAGAGGGAGGGTGTCAAATTATTCTATTACAGATACACGAACTGTGCAGGAACTTTATTTCAGTAAAGCTTTTGGTTCTGTTCTAGTCCTAAATCACAGGGTCAACAGATCCATTCTGTGGCCTGTTCCCCTACCGTGACCCTGGCCGATATCACGAGTTCAAGTCTTTGCCGCTGAACTGAGCTGTGGCCTCCGAACTCCTCCTTAGCACAATCCACCCTGACCTGGAGAATAGGTAGGGTTTTTTTTTTTTTTTTGAGACAAGAGTCTCACTCTGTTGCCTGAGCTAGAGTGAGTGCCGTGGCGTCAGCCTAGCTCACAGCAACCTCAAACTCCTGGGCTCAAGCGATCCTCCTGCCTCAGCCTCCCGAGTAGCTGGGACTATAGGCATGCGCCACCATGCCCGGCTAATTTTTTCTATATATATTTTACTTGGCCAGATAATTTCTTTCTATTTTTAGTAGAGACGGGGTCTCGCTCTTGCCCAGGCTGGTCTCGAACTCCTGACCTCGAGCGATCCTCCCGCCTCGGCCTCCCAGAGTGCTAGGATTACAGGCATGAGCCACCACACCTGGCCTAGGTAGGGGCTCTTACACTGCACAGCAGAGGTCACTGAGGAATTGGGCTTGGCATGGACTTAGTTTTATTGGTTGAGGTTGTATTGATGACTTTGCCATACTGAAAAGGCAGTGAAGTTGATTGAATGCTCTTACATTAGTCGGAGTTTTAAGCAACATAGGAAACAGGAATAGAATTTTAAGTAATCTCGATAGTTCTGATGAATGAGCCGTCAGAGAGGGCCTGCATTCGAGACTGTTTACCCAAAGCTGATGCTCTAAAATGGGAGAGAAAAACCAGGCCTGGCTGCATGACAAAGGCTTGCCAGGGAATGACAGAAGCAGAGTCTTAGAGAAAACCCAGGACCTAAAATGATGCCGCGGTGTGACAGCCTCAGAACAGTGTGATGGAACCTCCTTTGCTGACTTTCCTAGGCCAGAGGCTGGCTTTCCTGCTCCTCTTCCTCAAAGCTCTGTTTTCCCCAAAGCCTGGGTGGGCCAGAGAAGAGCTCTGATCGCCTGCAGGCTTATTCCCCGGGGAGCAGGACCAGTAGATCCTTACATCTCCTGTAATTTCGGGGGGGGGGGGGACAGCCGGTGAACCAGAGCGGGAGGAAGGAGTGGGGTGCGGCCTGCTTCTCACCCTCTGCAGCCGGGGCCTTTCTTTAGGGCTGATTGACCACCTGGACCTGCTTGTTTCAGCTGGGAAATAGAAGTGGACCCTGGAGCACCAGGATGCAGGAGGTGCTGAGGACAAATTCTGTGGCTGGGAGACTTTGACCCTTTTAAGTATATGGAAAAATGCACTGCACTCAGAGGACAGCAGCGTGGAGGAACACTGGCCTTAGGCCTTTAGAAAATGTTAACATATTTTGGAAACAGTGCATCTACATTGCAAATGATACCCTTCCTCTAGTTATTAGAGAAAACAGCGTCATGGGCAGTGATTCCTGGTAACCCTTTGCAACCAGTGGTATTCTCTTGATTCAGGCGGAGGGAAATTGATAAGAAATCCCCGAAGTCATCCCTTTAAAAGAACAAAACAAGCAAAAAGCCAGAAGGAGATTAAGGCCAGACAGAGGGTACAGGCTTTGGCTGTGTGTAATTAATAACATCCATCTACTTGGTAGAACATGTAAAGTACTTAAAGTCTTTGCAAGGTGTAAGTGCATGTTCCTTTTTTCCACGCTTGCTAAGCTCTGTGTTTATTAAGCGGCTGTCAGTGTGTCACTCCTATTGCTTCCTCTTCCCGCCTCTGTAGTGACGTTGGCACACGTTGCTCAAATAAAATAACATCCTCATTTTCACTCACTCGTGTCACTCACTCTGCTTGCCTGTGTGTGGGGCAACCCACATGACCTTCCCGTAAGCAGATACCAGCGTGTGACGCGGGCAGGGATTTCAAAATTCCGGCAGGTGACAACATTCGTCCTCTGATGTTGAGCTGGCGTTTTATAAATACGAGTCCAAGAGTGCTAATCGATAGAAAAGCACCCATAGCAGGGTTCATGTGAAGGAGAGAAAAACAGGCATTTTGCAATTGAGGAAGATAAAAGAACTAAAGTCTTTTTGGTTTTTTTCTTTTTTCCTTTTCTGGGTAAAAAACAAAAAAAAAGAGCATTGCTTTGCCAATCCACCCTTACCCCCATAGGACAAACCTCCCAGTGTGGCTTTCGTAGAAGCCTGGTTTAATGTTGGAAATTTGGAAATGATCTTTCGTAAGTTTGATGTAACTTGGTCTTTTTTTGTTTTTTGCTTATAATCAGTTAAAACAGCTCCTGCATCATATAATGCATGGAGTTGATGGTTCATGAGCTCAAGGACAGTAAGAAAGAGAGAAATGGAGTTACGAAAGACTTAGAATGACTGCAGGAAAAGCACACTGGGTGGAAGGAACTGTAAGCCAAGGTGAGAGGTTAGGAGAGCGTAGGAGGTATTTATTAGGCTCCAAATAACGGATTTAGTTTGGCTGGAGCTGGGATGGGTAGAGATGAGTTGGGGGTGGAAGGAGTTGAAATTGGATTTGCAGGTTTACATCAAATCCTGAAAGGCTGTGAGTGAACGCCAGGCTAAGACATTAATTCCTCAGACGAGGAGAGTGCAAAGTTTTGAGAAGATGAATCTGGCAGTTTGGTGGAAGTGGGTGGAGGAAGTGGAGGAAGGAGGGACAGTGGACAGGAAGTCATTCTGGGAGGTAACGGGGGCTTGAACCAGAGTAGTGGGGTGGGTGGGAGGTGGAGTTTCCCAGTAGCCACACACACACGTGAACCTTGGGGAAGAAGTCAGGACTACAGATGAGTGTTGGGGAGTGAAAGCTGAAATGGTGGATTTAATGAACTCACAGAGAGTGAAAGAGATTTATTTGCCAAGGCTGGAGAAAAAGTCATAGAAAAGGAATAGGAAGGGATGAAGGAATGAGACAAGGATCAACCAGGAAAGAGAAGAAGAGCACAGGGAATGGAAACTAAGGGGGTGGGGGAGAAAGAGAGAGTTCTAACTATATACCAGGGATGTCCGGAAAGTGTCCAGCCATTGTTAATAGGTGATTTTCCTAGTGCATGGCGGATACTTTCCGGATAGCCCTTGTATTTTCTGTCTCTCCTCATTCTTCTGTCCACTGATACTCTCCTGTGCTGTATTTTTCTTCCAAGAATAATCGATGTTCTCTATCATCCCCTTTTATCCAGAAATAAAAACATTGAATGCCTTATCTGTAGACTGTGCTTTGCTGTGAGTGTATGTACATGTATGAAGTGGAGGATTATCAGGAACTTCTAAAGCTAACCCAGAGATTAAGTATTTGGGGGCAAGATTTGGAATGAAAGGGTGACACCAGTTATGTGGAAAGTGATCCTACTACAGTTTCACTTTGTTCCATCTTTGCAATTCTGAAGACATGCTGAGCCATCAGACTGATGTGATTCTGGGAGGTAGCAGAGGAACACAGAAAGGTGGAAGTTCTTGTGTAAACACTTTAAATTTGGGTTCACACATCCTTTTGAAAATATATATATTTTTTGCATAAGTTATAAATTCATCTGGTTCAGAAATCACAGCAATTTTAAAAACATGCTTTGATAAAGGTGGCTTCCACCCCTGTGACTGACCACCTCTACCCCATGTTAGTTTATGTATCTTTCCTGTGTTTCTTTATGCTCTTACAAACATGCTATGATAATGCAAATGTTTATTATTTTCTTGACTTGCTAACACTAAACATGACAGACTATAAAACAGCATTCTGCGTCTTAGGGTTTTCACTTACAATATATTCTATAGACCTTTCCATATTATTACTTTGAAAGTTTCTTTTTTAACAGATACAAGAAATTTCATTATATGAATGCAAATAGTTCTTTTGCCCTATATATAGTTCCCAGTCTTTTGCTGCTTAAAAAATAATGCTTCAATAAGTATCTCTGTAACATGAATTATTACAAATAGGATTGTCCTGTCAGAGAACATTTGTGATTTTGATCGATATTGTCAAATTGCCCTCGATAATGGTTGTGCTATTAGTACCCCGACTAGGAGTGTCTGCAAGTACCTGTCTCCCCAAAACTTCCCAGTTGTGCATGTCTAACTTTTGGATCTGTGCCAGTCTGATAGGCAAGAAGTAGAAACTCAGTTTAGTCTTACTTTGCATTTCCCTGATAAAGAGTGTGTGTTTGTACATGTTTTCATGTCTAAGGGCCAATTGTGTTTCTTTTTCTGGGAACTATGTACTCACATCTTCTGACCCTTATTCTATTAGGCTGTTCTGTTTCTTTGTTTTCCAGGACCTTTTCATAGATTGAGATGATTAGCTTTTGTCTGTGCTGAGATATAATATATCTTTCAGTTTGCAACTGGTGTTTTTCCCTTTGTCTTTCATGCTTCTACTGTGCAGATATTTCTCATTTATATGTACCATTTTCTTTTTATAGCTTCTAAGTTTCGAGTTTTTTAGTAGAAAGATTTTTCCTCTGCCAAGTTTTAAGGGAATTCTCTAATGTTTTCTTTGATTACTTTATGGCTTTATTTTTTTATATTTAAATCTTTGATTCATTTATTCTGTTGTGTTTGTCCACATTGGCTATTCAGTTGTCTCAACACTCTCTAGTAAGGAGACGCATCCTTAATAAGTTCCTGAATTCTGTTCTATATTTGGATCTATTTCTGAGCTTTCTATTCTGTTCCATTTGTCTACTTGTCTTCTCATGTTACCGGTATCATATTTTCTTAATTATTGATGTTTTAACAGATTAGTTTAATATTAATATCCAGTATGAATAGTTCTTATTGCTTTTCCTGTTTATTCCTGTTGCTTCGTTTTCCTTATGATCTTGAGATTCAGCTTTCTACGATCCAAGGAAATATAACTGCCTATTTTTATTATTGGAGTTGTATTAAATTTATAAATTTACTCAGGAAAGTTTGACATTATCTATATTCTTACTCTCCAGGGACATTATATCTTTCCATTTGTTTTAGATTTTCTTTTGTAACCTCCGTAGACACTTAAAAATTCTCCTCAGATATGTTTTATACATTTTCTCTTAAGTTTATGTTTCATTTGCTATTATAAATGGGGCACATTCTTCATTTCTGTTTTCTAAATTATTGTTGTTCATATACAGCAAAGCTTTCAATTTGAGTAAGGTAGAAGGATATAAAATTAAGAATTCTCATACTATATGTGGTTTTTCAGGAGATTTCTTTTTTTTTTTCCAGATATATGAATTTTTAAAAATCTTGAAATATTGATAGTTTTACAACTTCTTACTCAACTTGAGTTTTTTTTTTTTTTTTCCCAGTTTATACTTCATTTCTTTCTCTTGTCTGATTGCGTTGGCTGAAACTCCAGTGCAGTGTTGGTGATGTTGGCATTCCTGCTAGGAATCGGCTTTAGTGCCTTCAGTGTCTTTCCAATGGGGATCATGTTGGATTTGATCTATTTTTCCATCTCATATTAAGTGCTTGTTGATTCGTGTTTTGTTATTTTATATCAAAAATGAATGTTGAATTTTTCATGCTTTTTGGGCATCTCTGGTGGTGAATACGTATTTTTCCCCCTTAGACCTATTATGGTGAATTATATTAACAGATTTTAGAATATTTGAATCATCTTTGCATTTATGGAATAAACATTGCCTGGTCCTAATATGATGCTGTAAATTGTCTGCCAAAATTGGAGTTAGGATTTTTGTACTCGATCCTTACTTTATTACTTGATCCTTACACTTGAGATTAGCGTATTACTTACCTATCTTCCTTCCTGTGTCCTTTTCTTCCCAGTTTAAATGTTTGGTAGAATTTCCTGTAAAAAAAAAGTCTGGATCTGGTGTTGGTTGGTTGGTTGGGGGTGAGTAGGTAAGTTTTTTTGTTCCCCACAACATTATTTCATCTGTGCAAAGGGTTCTCTTTAGAGTATTTATCTCTCAGTGTCAGTAAAGTTTTTCTTTAATGCAGAGTTATCTATTTGTTGAGATTTTTATTAACCTTATTTGCACAGCACTTTGTGCAGAGTTTTCTTGTGGTTTTTGTCATTTTCTGCTTAGGATTTTTCTTCTTCGTAAATTTTTATTTTGTATTACATGCGGGCTTTCTTCCCTGCCCCAGTTTTATTTTCCTTAATTGGATTAAGCAGTGGGGTGTACAGGTGTTTAAAGTAAATTTTACCCATTTTTGCATAAAAAAATAAAAAAGTTGATTGTAACTCTTAAATATGCCAACCCAGCAGTATTACTAAGGGGAGTGTGAAGAGTTTCACGACCCTAATGCTTGTTTTAAAACCAGGCAATCCTTATTGAGCCATCACGATTGAGTAGCATTGAGGAAAACTAAGGGAGATACATTTATCTTGAGCACATTTCATGTATATGAAAGGTCATGATAATTGCACTGGTTTTTTCCCCTACTTTTTTTTTTTATGGCATATCATAATCTAGTATTTCTAAAGCAGTACTGCTGCTACAGGGAAACGTGTAAAACTTTTTTTTTTAAAAAAACCAATCCTGTAACAGATTAACTTGTGAAACTCACGTAGTGAGTTTTTCCATTTTGCATCTGTATTCATGTCTTCCATATGTCATCCTCTCCGATTCTCCCACTTCCAAGAAATGAGAAACTCGAAACGTTAGAACAACAGCAAAACTAACCAGCAGCAAACCCTCTTACTAGTACATTGTTAATGTGACCACCGGATGTCTAAAATATTAATGATAAGTGAAATGAAGCAGAAAGATGTTAATGCGTATCTGTGACCTCCCAATGTGCTAATACTTACGGGTAATAGGTTGGTTCTCTCATCTTAAATATTTCTCTAAATCATCTTAATTTGTAAGGTGTATGGTTTAAAGTAAATCTGTTGTTTGTATCAATGAAATGATAATGTGAGGCAGAGGTTGGGGCAAATACAGGTTTTGGGGGGGTTGCGGTTTATGCAATTTGGAGGCCTTCTTTAATAAGGAATACAAAGTGACCAACACACATTTAGGTGCAGGACCTTGGAAGGGGCCTATGCAGGACCCTG
This sequence comes from Varecia variegata, assembly GCA_028533085.1. Lineage (NCBI taxonomy): Eukaryota > Metazoa > Chordata > Mammalia > Primates > Lemuridae > Varecia > Varecia variegata. The sequence goes on from CM052454.1 coordinate 2,028,428, forward strand.
ATGGAGCTTCACCTTATTGGCTCAACGACCTTGAACTTGGCTGAGGGTATAGCAGGGTTGCTTGGCTCTTTGGCCTGAAAGAGACAGAGGCTGTTGTCCTCAAACCTTGCCTAGTGACAGTCCAGATTAGTGAAGATGGAAAAGAGGCAGAAGGTTTGAGAATATACGTGACAAAAACAGATCCAGGGTGATTATCCTTTCCAAACCTTGACTCATCTGCAAGATGCAAAAGACAGCTGCTTCTACCTTGGAGACGACTTGAAGAATGAGGGTACAGCAAGACATCTGTGTCCTGATGGTGCTGAGTCACCAATCGGACAGAACAGCCTCCTTGGACAACTGAGACCTGCGTGTACTATGGAAATGGAGGGATCACTGGGTGGACCACTTCCCAGAGGCTGTTTTTTTTTCTCCTTGTTTTTTGTTCTGGCTTCCCTTATTGTGGGGAGACCCATAGACCTAACTGAAAGGAAATGAATTGTGTTCAAAGCCTCAGTAAAAAAAAAAAAAAAAATTAACAAAGGGTGACTTGACTTACAATTTTCTGGGAATGATGATCCCAGAAAGCAAGTGAATTAGTGATAAGTGCAGAGCTAGATGAATTTCGATGAAGTTTCGGTTTTCCTGTATCAGTTCAAGTTCCCTTTCTTCCCTTAAAGGTAGGAAACACGCGTGGGAGAAATGCCACTCGGGCTCTCTCTGTGGAGTGAAGGGAAAGATCTTACGAGTTTGGGACTCGTCACAGGGCGCATGTTGAACAGCGTGACGTGGAACTTGTGGCTTTAGGATACGAGGAAGCATTTGGTGTTGGAGTCACAGGCTTGGTTTCCAGTCCTGGCTCTGTTCCTTGTTGTCTGTGGCCCTGGGCACGTCACTCAACCCCTCTGCACCTTGGTTTCCTCGCGTATCAAATGGGATAAACATGATGCCCCATGGGATTATGAGGACTGCGTAGGGGACATGTCAGGGCTTAGCGGACAGCCTGGTGTCAGGCGCCACTCAGCAGATGGCAGCCGCCTTCTAGTAAGGGCAGGAAGGTTTGAAAATATGCAGGGGAGGGATAGGTATGGCTGGCTACAACCTCTAATTGAGATGGTAGCTAGAAATTTGGGAGACTCTTAATAACATTTTTTTTCTGGTTTGGAAAAAATCAAGGTATAATTTACATGCATTAAAATGCACAATATGAAGTGTTCAGCTACATGAATTTTTACCTCTTTAGAGACCCATGTCATTGTCGGCGAGATCAAGCTAAAGAACATACGCACAGTGTCAAAGCTCTCTCAAGTCCCTGCCTAATATATGTCCCTTGTCCCTCAGTCCCTCTGATAACCTCTCTTCCGGTTTCTGTTGTCATCAGTTAGTTTTTCCTACTTTTGAAATTTACGTAAATGGATTCATGCAGTACGTATACTTTGTGTCTTTTTTTTCCACATAGTATAATATTTTTGAGATTTCTGCACGCTGTTGCATGAATCAGTGGATTTTTTATATTAATAATTACTGTGGAGTATTCCTTTATACAAATCAATGATTTGTTTATCCGTTATTTTGTTGATTCACATTTGGGTTATTGCCAGTTTTTAGCCCTTAGGCAGAAAGCTGCTATAAACAGTGTGGTACAGACATTCTTATGAATGTCTGGGCATCGGGTACACCAGTGTGTGTTTAACTTTATTATTAATAGAAACTGCTGAATGGCATTTCAAATGTTTGTACCCTCTCAGCTGCAGTGTGCGAGAGTTCCAGTTGGTCCCAAGCCTCTCCAGCCTTTGGTATTTTTAGCCTTTTAAATTTAAGCCATTCTTGTAGGTGTGTAGCAGTATCTCATTATAGCTGTAAAAAGAGCATCTTAAGTATTTTTTTCTCAATGTGAAATAATACATATACTTTTGAAAAATTAGACATTGGAGAAGTATAAATAATAAAAGTAAAAATCAGCCATATGAAATACTATTACCTAGAAAAGACCTAATGTTTTCATGTATTTCCTTATCGTTTTTTTTTTACCCATTCATATATATTTTTTAAAATGTAGTTGACATTTTAGTTTAGTAGATAGATCTGGGCTTAGGCCCTGGCATCTATTTTTTTTAAAAGATTCCACAGCTGATTCTGGCCTGTAGCCGTGCTGAGACCACAGAATTAGTTCAACCCTTTCCCCCTTTTCCTTGTATCTTACTGTCTGGTCTGGTGCCTGACCCTCTCTCTGTATTGACTAACTGGATGAATGAACGAATGAATGTTTTCATTTAGATGAGGGAATTGATTCCCAGCTAAGTTGAAGTTGACTTTTCCAACAAGTTTCTTAAGTGTATTTTTTCCCTTTTCAGACACCACTGTGATGGGATCCTAAGTGTATTTTTGAGCATAGCATTCATTTTTTAAACGTAGAGAGAGACTAGCAATTAGTCCCATTTACCCCTAAACCAAATTCAATAATTGTCAAGAATTTGCTACATCTGCTTCATCTGTCCTTTTTTTCCCCCCCAAGTTTTCCTTTGTGGAAGTATTTTTTTAATTAAAAAATTAATTACAGAACCAGTATATGAGCAATGTAGAAAGTTAGAGAACAACAACAAAAAAAGCAATTAGAAGTTACCAGTCTCATCTTAATGTATGTCCTTTTAAAGAAGTATTTCAAAGCTAATCCCAGGTATCATGTCTTTTTACCTTTACAAACTTCAGTATGCATCTCAAGAACCGGACCTTTTTTATAAGAACCTAAAGCCATTCTTATGCTTAACTAAATTAATAACAATAAAATTAATTTTTAAAAAGTACTTAGGAAGGAAAGCAGTGATAATCAGGAACGCAGAGGAGTGACTGGGAAGTAAGTATAGCCACGTTGCCTAATTTATGTCCTGGAAATTGTGACTTCACTAATGCCCCAGGGAACGGCTTGGATGTGGTGTGTCGAGAGCTCAGCCTGGCAGTGTTACAGTGGAATCACAGTGAGAAAAGGTGGCAGAAAGCGGGCTGGAAATCTGTGCGGCTGTGTGACTGTGGAGTTGGCGCAGTAATTAACATCGTAATATCTGTGGCGATTAATGAATTCAAGGAGAGTGAGTTGGAGATCAGTGGTCTGTTTCTGGGATCCATTCTTGGTACTGGCTTGTTCCGGATGATGTAAAGATCTTTCTAGTTTTTAAGCGATTGCCTGAGCATCAGCCGTTCCCTCTCCCTTGGCGAGAATATTTCTGTTGTTCTTTATAATCCCAGTAGCTCTGGTCCCTCCCGCTCCCCAACCCAGACATGGGTTGGTTATTGTAACTGCCTTTCCCTGCTCCTTTATTCAGTCAGGTCAGTCATACTTACAGGTGGGGAAGGAGGTTGGGGACGGTGGGGTGGGATGTCAGCCTGGCTTCCCAGCCAAGGCCTGAGCCCCTCAGAGGAGCTTCTCATGCCAGGAAAAGGGACAGCACTGCCAATAGTTGGTGCTGGGACAGGTAAACCCCTCCCACCCAGTTCTGTAGTAATTGGGTAGGGAAATACAAGTATAGCATACATCGACAAGAGTGTGCATTTATAACTGTACGACTTCATGCATTTTCCAAAGTGAACTTATACGCCTACTCATCTAGATCAAGAAATAGAACGTTGCCAGCACCCCGGAATGTCCCCATGATGTCCTCTTCCAATAACTCGGGGACAGGGGAGTGTAGTTTTGTCCATTGCAAACCAGAGTTAATTTAAAATTTACAGAAACAGTGTTAAGAGAGATTTCTCTTTCATGCTATCCCTCTGTACGTTCACCTATTCTTGAGTTAGTGAAGTAGTGTTGAGTGATCGAGTAGTGTTCTTGCTCAGGCTAGCTCAAGTGAGTTTTTCTGAGAAGGTGTGTTTGGAGCACTGAGCTGGCTTGTGGCACGTCCGTCATTGGTAGATTAAGGGTGTCCTTCTGTTTATAAGCTACCGTATTCTCTTTTGAGCTATAGGAGAGCCTGATTTTCTTCATTGCTGGCGTAGGAAGCTTGTGTTACGACTGGAGGGCAGAAAAACGAGTGTGATTTATAAATGGGCAGTTATTCCAAGAGTTCCCTCAGCTCATTTCGAGTTAATTATGTCTGAGATGGTTTTAGCTTCTGTCTCCCTTTCCACAGGCCTTTCCTATCTGGTATTATTTATGTGTGAGTGACTTGCTGAAGGCACGGGGCCACAGGGCAGCTTGTGCAATTAATCTCTTCCATTAGATAAAGAGAGCCCTAATTTGATTTTCTTCCAAGCATGGACTATGTTGGTTTGGCCAGAGTGTTTGGTATATGGACAAAGTTCAAAATTTACTTTGCAAAACTGACTTCTGACATAAAAGAAAAAAATTTTCCTAGATTCAGGGTTTCACAAATTTAAGAATTGTGGGTTGCTCTGAAGGATCATGATTCATTTATTAAAAATAACTGGGTTTCTTGAATTTTGACAGTTGTCAAAATTTGAATAAGGTCTGTAGATTAGACCGTTAATGTATTGCATTAATGTCAACCTCCTTGATTTTGATAATTGTTCTGTGATTAAATAAGTGAATCTCTCTGTCCTAAGGAAACGTGCTGAAATATTTGGGGGTAAAGGGGATGATGTCTACAAATGTATTCCAAGTGGGTCAGAAAAAAATATCTTTTTATACACATAAAGATAGGACAATAAAGCAAATGTGGCAGAATGTTGGCAATTAGCGAATCTGGGTGAAGTGACCTATTGTTTCAACTTTTCTGTATATCTGCAATTATTAAAAAACAGACCTTCCTGAGTTAACACCTGGGAGTAGAATTGCCGGGTCACAGGCTCTGATGTCTTTGAATTTACCAGATAGTTCCAAATTGTTTCCCAGTATGTTTGTACTAACTACATTCCCATTGCTCCACATCTTCACCAATACTTGATATCAGATTTCAAATTTTTATCCATCTTATGGATCTCATTGTAGTATCTCATTGTGGTTTTAGTTTGCATTTATCTGATTATAGTGAGTCTGAGCATCTTTTCAAATGTTCAGTCATTAAGGCTACTCTTTATGAATTGCATATTCTTAGCCATTTTTTTGAACAGTGTTCTTTGACATTTTCCTATTAATTTTTTTATGTGTTTAAATATATTCTAGAAATTAATCCTTTGTCAACTACGTGCATTGCATTTATCCACATACTTTTGAAAGATGTTAAGTGAAATATAAAGTTGAGTTATATTTTATTTGAGTTATTCAGAATAAACTAGGTAAAGGGGCAGAGAATATATTACACATCAAGTGTGTGGCTGAGGGGTTGGCCTCTCTTCTCTTGTCTCTGTTGAATAATATGGGGCAACTTGAGCTTGCATTCTTGTCTCTGGCCCTTCTGGAAAAGGTTATTTTTAGAAGTTCTATCTACTGTCCCCAGTGTATTTCATTTAGAGATCTGCTGACTAACTTATTCTTCCCTCCTGCTCTAGACTTAAAAAAAACCAACTATATATTACTAAATAATGAAATGCTTGCACTGCTAAATATTGGCCAGTATTTGGGTTGAGTAAGCTGCTTTGAGTGGTATTGCAGTGCCTACAGAGCAAGAGGTTATCAGTAGGGACAGGATCTTGGTTCATCCTCTGATACTAATTGAACCTTTTATGGAAACGGTGAAGAAAGGCTGAACCACTTAGACTTGACTTCTGAAAAAGATAACCTAATGATCATTCAAGAACTTACTTTATTGCTCTAATTCTTAAGGTGTTTAGGTATTAGCTTTGGATGTGGGGCAAAAACAGCCAACCCGCCCCCCCCCCCCAAACCTACCAAAAAATCCCAAACCTAAAATCATAAAGCATTAGCCTGTTTATTTATTTAGAGACAAGGTCTGGCTCTATTGTTCATGTTGGAGTTGCAATGGCGAAATCATAGCTCATGGCGGCCTTGAATTCCTGACCTCGAGCGATCCTCCCACCTCAGCCTCCCGGAGTGCTGGGATTACAGGCGTGAGCCACCATGCCTGGCCCATGAAAAGTTTTCATATACCGTGCTTCTATGCACTTTGCTTACTTTTCTGGAGGAGCCTATGTTTTTCTTATTAAATAATTTTTATATATTAAAAACATCAACTCTTTGCCATTTGTGGTAAATATCTTTTGCCATTTTGCTTGCTTTTTTTTTTCTTTTTGAGACAGAGTCTTTCTCTGTCGCCCTGGCTAGAGTGCCGTGGCATCATCATAGCTCAATGCAACCTCCAACTCCTGGGCTCAGGAGATCCTCCTGCCTCAGCCTCCTGAGTAGCTGAGACTACATGCCAGTGGCACTGCTCCTGGCCATTTGTTTACCTATTTTTGTAGTAGAGACGGGGTCTCGCTCTTGCTCAGGCTGGTCTTGAACTCCTGACCTTGAGCGATCCTCCTGTCTCAGCCTCCCAGAGTGCTAGGATTATAGGTGTGAGCCACCGTGCCCAGCCTCCTTGCTTTTTGACTTTTTTTTTTTTATCAGGGAAGGACAAAAGTCTTTATCTTTACACAGTCTAGACCTTGGGCAGGCTTAGTTTCTGTGAGTTCTTTCGCTAATGGCATGTAGGGAGGAAATCCAAGCAGAATGGTGTTAAAGGACCCAAATTGCTCAGGAATGAATTGCAATCGTTGGGTAGAGGCCATTGCATGCAGACACAGCGATGTCTTCTGTCTGCCCGCTGCAATTGCTTGTCTCTTACCTAAGATCTGCTTCATGTCCCCCGTTAAACTTGTTTACTTGTTTCTTATTTTCTATGCAGAGTTGCTCCTTTGGTCAATTGTTCTGTCCTACGGCATTTTCTCATGTCATGATGCTTTCTTTTAAGGTATTATCCAAAGAGATGAGTCACCCATGGAGAAAGGGCTGTCTGGTCTGCGAGGAAGGGACTTTGAGCTGTCTGACGTGTTTTATTTCTCCAAGAAGGGACTGGAAGCCATCGTGGAAGATGAAGTGACCCAGAGGTTTTCCTCAGAGGAGCTGGTGTCATGGAATCTCCTCACAAGAACCAACATAAATTTCCACTACATCAGTCCAAGGCTCACCATGGTGTGGGTGCTGGGCGTCCTAGTGCGCTATTGCATCCTCCTGCCTCTGAGGTGAGTCACCTGCCCGTAACTTGTGTCATCGCTGCGTTTTCCTTTTGAATCATGTAGGTAAGGGCCACGTAAGAGCACCGTGGCACTAATTCTACCCCGTTCCACTTAGGAAACACCATCAAACATGACCTCTGCAGGGGTGTATTAAGTATCTAGTCTTCCTTTACGTTTTTTCCCGAATGAAGATGTGCATTCGGAATCCAGTATATTAAACACGTCTTATAATTGGATCCACCTTGCTGTTACAGTCGTAGAAGATTTGGTGTTGGATAGACAAGGGAAGTCAGCAAAAGGAGGAGGAGAGATGGTTGACAGTTTCCCGTTCATAGTGTCAGCCAAACTATGGCAGCTGACCAGAGCCCGGTGGCCTCTTTGCTGGGCTGTCACAGTTCCCAGCTGCATAGGAGAGAACAAACTCCTGAGAGCGGGGACCGCATGGAGACAGCCATTTGGAAGTACGAGTTTGTTCCTTCTCATTCCATGGTGATCACCGACTTCTCTTACTCAAAGTTCCTCACCCGGGTCCCCTTCTGCTTCTGAGCTTGAGTGTCACCTGAGAAGGAGGCAGTGTGAAGCCCAGGTTGGTGGCGGCACGGTGTGGAACGTGAGTGGGAGACACCGGGCATGGGGTGGAGCTGGCCAAGGTCTGTTGAGCATGGCGGTGGTGGTGGTAGCTGGCTGCGGACCAGCCACCCTGGACGCGGCCGTGGTGTGCTCACAACAGAGCTTTCCAGGCAGTTGTTACCAGCCAACTACAGTTGACACATGAGTTGAAACCTCCTCAGCATCCCCAGGGTGGCCTCTACTTGCCCCATCCAGATTTATCGCAAGGGAAAGCATTGCTTAAGCACAGGCACATGCACATTTCCGAGTTCTTTCTGTTGTCTTGTGCTCATGTTGCCAGTCCAGACAGGGCATAGCATGTCTTTTGGGACTCATTTCCGTTGTGATAACAAAGCAAAATTCAAGGTTTCACATGCACTTTTGCCTGGACCGTATCCAGCGCTCCCACAGCGGGGTTCGTGAACTCTGGAAACGCACAAGGCTGTCCACTGGTGTGCGGGAAGGAAATATTAGAGCTTCTATTAAATATTTATTAAAAGCTTCTATTCTGTAATATTTATAATTAGAGCATCCATTTATTCTGTTTTTATTTTTGAAAAGAAATGAAACTTTAGTAAAGTTTAATGCATGGATGAGTTCTTGCATCCTCACCCCTGGTCCATGGGTGGGGCACCGTATCCAAGGTAACCGGAGGGAAGAGTGAGGAGTTCTACAACACAGAGTACTTGAGGTGCCCTCATTTGCTGTTGGTTAGCTTTCACCACGCTGTGGGGGCCCAGAAAATGGTGGTGTGATTCTGTCGTCTAATTTTAACTAAACTAACGCTCACAAAACGGGTTTAGTACTGTAAAAGATCCAGTAATGGAAGCATCCACTGCGTCTCAGCCTTTTGGCTAAGATCAAGTGCAGTAATGTAAGCATCTGAGAACAAAAAGAAAATGGAAAACTTAGGACTCCTTAGTACCTACTAAGAGTATGAAACAGAATTTTCTGGCCTGTTACTCTAGCAATTAAAGGTTTCAACAGTTTTGAACCCAATTGTTAAACACATTAAAATGCATCCCTTTCTGATTTAATGTGTAGGAGTAAGTGATTCTTATTAGGACAAGGTGGCAAAACATTCTTTAAAAACTTTTGCGTAATTTATGGGTGAGATTAAAAAATGATGTGGTTATTGCATCAGTGACTAACATGAACATACAGAGGCTAAAGAATGTGACATTCAAATTGCTGTGTCAAAAGATGTTAAACCAAGACTTTAACAAGATTTAACACCTTAACAAGGTATTTATAGGGAAGCATATTCAAAATGCTTTGTTCTCGCTCAAAATATAATGAATAATGTTAATTATACTTAACATCTATTAATACAGCATTTAAATTATAATCATATAATTAGCAATAATATATTAATTATAAAATTAATACATTATATTTATCGATATGTTGATGTATTATATTTTGAGTGAGGCCAAAATATTTTGCAACATTATATTATTTTATTTATTTTTTTGAGATGGGGTCTCACTATGTTGTCCAGGCTATTAGCTGGGTTTTTTTCTTTTTTGTTTTTTTTTTAAATCATCCTCTAATGTAAAACCCGAGATTGGTTAAGATAAACTAGTTTGTGGTCAGGAGGTGAAGAGTGAAACTGGTCAGGAGTAAACCAGCTCGACCCTGGAAAGGGTTGCCGCTCCTGACTGTTGACCTCAGGCAGCCGCTGTGGCTTCCCCAAACCCACAGGCCCTTCCGAGGTGCAGCCGGGGTTCCCTTCAGTCCGGCTACTGAGTGAATGCCCCACGCGTCCAGCAAGATGGGGTGAGGCTCTGCAGAGAACGGGAAGCCAGAGGTCTGGTTCGATTTGGGAGGGCAGGGAGATAATCTCAGTTTCTGCTTTCTCCATTCGACAAAGTAGAATGGCTTCAAGAATCTCATTAGTCAAATTGTAATTAAACTATTGATTTTTCCTCACGTTTAACTGAATCCCATTGATTTTGAAGAATTTTAAATCTTAACCTTTTCTTTCTGAGTAGTTCTATTTGTATTTCTAAAAATTCATATTTTCCTTTTGAAGAGAAAATGTATGCATATTAAAAGCATTTTTCAAAAATGAGCAAATGTCTATATGGAGATTAGTGTTACTGTCATTCACCCTGTTGCTAGCGTGTGAGTTATCCTGAACCGTGCAAAAGGACAACAGTTAGATTTGCATTAAAGGATTACTGCCTGGTGATCTATTTTAATGTTTTTCTTATGAAAGAACCTTTAAATGTGTGTCTTTCACCAGCCCTTTTAGCCCTTTGATGATTATACGCATTGAACTTGACAGTTTTGTGCACAAATTCCCAGGCCTTCTCTGTGCACATATAGACTAGCTACGCACATGTGCTTGTTGTTATCCTGCAAATGGTATCATACTCGATATATTATTCTGAAGCTTAAACTTTGCTTTCTGTCTCTCAAAATGTATTGGGAACATTCTTCCATGTCAGAATCGATAGATTTACCCAATTCTTTTGATGACTGCATCATATTCCATAATGTGAATACTCTACAACTCATTTACAACTTTATTATTTATGAAATTTTAGGTTACTCCCCTACTATTTGACAAAGTTTTTCATTGCCTTTTTTTTCTTTTTCTTTCTTTCTTTCTTTCTTTTTTTTTTTTAGGGTCACTTTGGCTTTCATTGGGATCAGTTTGCTGGTTGTAGGAACCACACTGGTGGGGCAGCTGCCAGAGAGCAGGTGAAATGTTTTCTTCCATCCGGCCATAAGTAGGATTGTCCTTTTCCTTAGCTGTGTCCACAACGAGAATATTTGTTTGGTTCTTTTGTCTTGCATTACGTTCATGGTCTCGTATTAGAATTCTGCTCACTCTGTCTTCGTAGTCTTCATTTGATTTTCCACCTTACTTCCGTATAAATTGAAAGAAGTTGTTTTCTCAAAGGAGAAATGAAGAGAAGACAGAAAATGCACTGAGAAACTCAAAGCAAAGAAAGAGTCTTACATATTGGTGGGTTGTAAGACCAAGACTAAAGAAGCCTCAGTTTCAGGAATTTATCTGAATAGTCTAGTAGGGCAGGAGCTACTTTGCATTGGAGTTACGTCCAACGCTCTGGGTATACTTCTGCTGTCTCATACTAAAATGCACGGATGAGGCCGGGCGCGGTGGATCACGCCTGTAATCCCAGCACTCTGGGAGGCCGAGGTGGGAGGATCACTCAAGGTCAGGAGTTCGAGACCAGCCTGAGCAAGAGCGAGACCCCTTTCTCTACTAAAAATAGAAAGAAATGATCTGGCCAACTAAAAATATATATAGAAAAAATTAGCCGGGCATGGTGGCCATGCCTGTAGTCCCAGCTACTTGGGAGGCTGAGGCAGGAGGATCGCTTGAGCCCAGGAGTTAGAGGTTGCTGTGAGCGAGGCTGACGCCATGGTACTCACTCTAGCCTGGGCACCAGAGTGAGACTCTGTCTCAAAAAAAAAAAAAATGCACCGACGAGACTGGAAGGGTCGAACCGCGCCTCTTCAGCAGAGCAGAGTAGGATGCAGAGCAGTATCAGGTGCAAACGAGCACAGTAAAGCTCGTATCCTGTGGTTTCTCAGGAGTGCTCAGAACCGCACAGTCAAATGTTTTCTCTTTCCTTCAGCCTCAGAAACCGGCTGAGCGAGCTGGTGCATCTGACTTGCTGCCGCATCTGCGTGCGGGCCCTGTCCGGCACGATTCACTACCACAGCAAGTGAGTGTCTGTCGCCCCCGCCCGCCTGGCTGCGGGCAGAGCCGGTGGGGATCGGGGTGGGCGGGAGCAGGTGGAGCCCGGGCATTTGCAGCGTTCACCCCTCCTGATTAGGGTGTCCCATGATGCACAACAGCACTGAATAAAAAGAGCTCTGTTTGCAGAAGGAATGTCCTCATACACATGCAGTGGTGCTTAATAATTGAGCGTCTCCGGTGTGCAGGCCAGACCCTGTGTGATACACACGGCTCGCTCACTGTGCAGGGCACGGATGCAGCTCTGGGGTTGGTGGTTTGAGATCCGGTAGTGAGTACGCAGCAGAGTTAGGTTTCCAGCCACATCTGTCTGATGTGCAAAGTAACCATGGTGACGGCCGTGGGCTGGGGAAAGGGACTCGAGGTGGAGTCCCCAGGCCTGGTTTCCGGGCTCAGTGCTGCCACTTCTAACACCCATGCCTGAGCCTTAAACAACCTTCAGCTTTTCTCACCCCCCATCATAGAGAGTAAAGGAAGCTAAGGAACGTTGTTAGCTAAGGGATAGGGATTTTGATTGCTTTTCAATGTCTGTTCTTGTTACCTTGATGTTATTTTTTAAAATTTAACATCATTGTTTTCAAAGTTCTAAGACAAGCCTCTTTTTTTTTTTTTAACTGATTGGGTCTGTCTTTCTCATGTGTAGAAGGGAAACATTTTGTCACTTGGCTTACCCATGTGTTACCAACAAAAAAGGCCCCTTAAAAGTTTTAAATTATATGATGCAACTGGACTATGAGTTTTGAAGTAAGGAGTAGAAGAAATTGCAGAAATGTGATTGGAGGAGACACCTTTTGCAGAAAAGGCACTCTAATCAATATGGAGGAGTTAATAATTTATAGAATTGCTTCTAATTTTAAGGAAGAGATGCTGAAATCAATGTCTTTGCTTCCCTTTCTTCTCCATATAGATAGGCCCAGACAAAACTACTTCGCTTTATTGGTGTCAAATCCTGGTTTACCTTTAGGGTAGAGCTCGACAAACTAAACCACAGGCCTGAAGTCCAACTCTGGCTTGCTGTCTGTTTTTCGTAAATAAAGTTTTATTGGAACACAGCCATGCTCACTCATTGACATATTGTCTGTGGCTGCCTTCGTGCTACACCAGCAGAGTCGAGTGGTCGTGGCAGGGATTGTGCGGCCCGCAAAGCCTAAAGTGTGTACTCTCTGGGCCCGATAGCAAAAGCTTTGCAGACCTCTGCTCTGGGAGACTAGGAGGAAACCATGGTAAATTTTCCTGTAGATCACCATGAAGCCACTAAAAGTTGTATTTATGAAGATCAAAATAATATGAGAGTACTTAATGAAAATACTTAAGATTAAATAAGCAAAACTTACAGATTATAAAGGGAAAGTCGTGGGCCCCTCACTTTACTCCCATCATACCACCTAGAGATAACCTCTTAACGATGGCCCTGTGTATTTGAAAAAATTTTATTTTTGCAAATATGCATAAAAAAATAAGATGAGTCTCTCTATGCTGTTCTGCAAAATAGTGGCTACTTTTCAAGGTTTGGTATTTACCATTGTTTGTAATGAATTGCAGGCAGTACAGGCCCCAGAAGGGAGGCATCTGTGTTGCCAACCACACCTCTCCGATAGATGTATTGATCTTGGCAACAGACGGATGTTACGCAATGGTAAGAGCCGCTCACTGATCTCGCAGGTAGTTGCCTGTTTCATGGATCGCTCAAACTTTTAACTTATTTTGGCACAAATTGGAAAGTTGGTGTTATATTAGAAATTTGACTGGGTTATACTATAGCCATATATATATATTTTATTGCATATATTATATGTTGTAGCTGTAAAAGTTATGTAGTATATTTACATGAGAAATACATAGTGCAAGAAAAGGAAAGAAAATTGCCATTGTAGTTAAAGTAGTAAAAAATGAACTTACTGAAACGTAGACATACTTGAGGTTGATAGGACTTTGTAAAGTTGATTCCATTTTTCTTGTAAAATGCCTTCCGGTGTTGAATAATGTTTTGCAACACTACATTCTTCCTCCTTGGAGTTGTACAAATCCCCTAGCCAGCCAATTAGTTCTCTCTTCCTTCAGGGAGTTCTATGCAATTAAAAAAAAAAAAAAATCTAGCTCTTTCATGAGGATCAAGCGAGAAAGGCAAATATTTGTTTTCTGTTGCCCTTACAAATTTGTCAGCATTTCCTCCCTCTCCTTTACGTGTCGGGTAAATTCTGGGGGATGCCTGAAGATGCATGATGGTTAAATGTTCTCCAAGTTAGTGTGTGGAGCAGAAGGATTGGACGGGGGTCCCGGGGGGATCTTCTTTTCATATTCTCGTGGTGGTGGGTTGAGCTTCAGGCAGAGCAGATGACTTTTATCTCACTCACCAGCTCCGGTGATTGACAGTCACGGTCTGGTCTGGGGTGTTTTTCTGGGAAGGCGTTTGAAAGGGAGTCCCTGCTGCAGGTAGGAGGGTGGGGACAGCTGGCACACGTGCAGGTATTTGACTGTTCATGGGTTATACTGTCATTTGAACCCCTTTGTAAAAATTTCTACTTATTGATTGCCATATGTTTAATTTATCTAAAGTACAGATTCAGGTATATAACTCCTGGACAACTTCATTTTAACACATTTTGAAGCTTCTCTAAATAATAGAGTTCTTTCTGAATCTAAGGAAGCTTTAGCCACCTTTATGAAAAGACTTACAGGACTTGGTGGTCATTAATCTTTTTTAGGTTAGGAGTATTTGATAGTTGTGTACCTTTTTTAAGAAAAATCCTCGGCTATGACGATCAACCGTATGCGTGTGTGTCATACAAGCACGATGTTTTGTGTAATTTCAAGGTGTTTGTGGATCCCTGCAGAGCCCATACAAGGCCCCGCGTGTTAACAGCCCTCGAGAGACCCCCAGCGTAGCTCTGGGTTACGTAATAATCATCGTCTGTGTGCGGACAGGCACTTTCACCCATTGTGTTTTACGTTCCCTGTGATCTAATGAGGTTGGGACTGAGATTTTATTCTAGAAGAGGAAGCGGGGGCTCAGGCAGCCAACCCGCCTGCCACAGTCCGTTCTGTGCTGCTCTAAGGGGACACCACAGGCTGGGGAATTTGCAATGATCAGAAATGTGTTGGCACGAAGCTCGGGAGGCGAGGACGTCCAATACTGAGGTGCTGGCGTCTGGTGAGGGCCTTCTTGCTGAGTGGTCACATGGTGGGTGGGGGAAGGGCCAGGAACACAAGACAGTGAACCCAGTCCCGAGAGCCTGGTTTTTTTTCCTTTTTGTGGAGGCAGTGTCTTGCTCTCCTGCTGGGTAGAGTGCCCTGGTGTCACCATAGCTCACTGCAACCTCCAACTCCTGGGCTCGAGCGATCCTCCCACCCCAGCCTCCCAAAGTGCTAGGATTGCAGGCGTGAGCCACCGCGCCTGGCCATCGAAGCCCGTTTTATAGTGGTATTAGTCTCTTCATCAGGGCCAAGCCCTCAAACCTAAACACCTCCCATGGTGACGATGCGCCTCCCAACACTGTCACTTTGAGGATTGAGTTTCCAATCCGGGAACCCCGGGGAACACGTTCAAACGATGGCACTGCCTCATCATGATTTTGCGTTTCTGAGGCCATGCGCTTTCTGTGTCCTGGTCAACAGAGTTGAGTAGAACCCACTGAGACTGGGGAACTTGGAATTTTGTTGGCATTTGCCTTACTTTTTGATTATGTGTGACTGCAATTACGATATGAGCCAAGGTTTACAAAAGCGTGGTAACTACAAACAGTCCAGTCGGTTGACTGGTAGAAACCTGAAGCCAGTTGAAGGTATTATTTTTTCCTTTTTCTTTTCTTTAAGCCCCAAATTGAAGACATCAGCCAATTGAATTTAAATCAGAGATGGCACTAGGCAGAAGGGGGAGGAAACTATTCCTCCAAAGGTCATAATTGGCCTTTCCGGCTAAATATAAACTATATGTCTGAAGAACATTAAAGCTCTCTTGGCAATGACTTTTCTTGCTATTTCATCCAAGACGGAGGGCATGAGGTCAGATACTGTCTAAGTAAGTTTCTTAGATACTCTCTTCTTCCTTCAACATCGCTCTTTTATTCATTTGAAATACAATTGGGTTCATTTGCTTTAGTTTGCATTTGGTTCGTAATTCCCGCCCTTGTTGATTTAATTTTATTTCTTTGAATTTGTGGGATAGCCACATGCTTCTCAATGTCAAAGCTAAACAAGAAAGGTGCACTCAGAGAAGTGCCCCTCCCTCCCACATTCCTTCTACCCCTTTGCTTTACTCTTGTGGGTTCCCGGCTTCATTGGCTCGGGTTATCCTTTCTGTAGAGATCAACAAATGTGTGTGTATTGTTTCCTCTTCAGTCTTACACAAAAGGTAGCATTCTGTATTTGTTCTTTTGCCTTTTTCACTTAACAATATCTCCTGGAAATCACTTGTTATCAGTCATAGAGATCAGCCTTACCTTTTTCCCAGCTGTGTAGTACTCCATTATATGCATGTACCATTGTCTATTCATCCAATTTCCTATATTTGGACATTCAGGTAGTTTCTAATATTTTGCAATAAGAAGTAATACTGTAATTAGTGGCCTTGTGCTTATGTATTTCCATTTTGTCGGAGGTATATCTTCACGGTAAATTCCTAGAAGAAGAATTATTGAAATGAAGGGTAAATGGATATGTAATCTTGATAGATGTTGCCAGATTTCCTTCTGTTAGTGTTGTAATCCTCTCTCCTTTTCCCCAAGCGGTGTATGAGAGTGCCTGTTTCCCATAGCCGTGCATGAATATATTGTCAAGCTTTTAGATCTTTGTCAATTGGATAGGTTTGAAATGGTATTAAAGTGTAGTTATAATTTGTATTTCTCTAATCTTTTTTTTTTTTTTTTTTTTGAGACAGAGTCTCGCTTTGTTGCCCGGGCTAGAGTGAGTGCCGTGGCGTCAGCCTCGCTCACAGCAACCTCAAACTCCTGGGCTCAAGCGATCCTCCTGCCTCAGCCTCCCGAGTAGCTGGGACTACAGGCATGTGCCACCATGCCCGGCTAATTTTTTTTTTTCTATATATATTTTAGTTGGCCAGATAATTTCTTTCTATTTTTAGTAGAGACGGGGTCTCGCTCTTGCTCAGGCTGGTCTCGAACTCCTGAGCTCAAACAATCCGCCCGCCTCGGCCTCCCAAGTGCTAGGATTACAGGCGTGAGCCACCGCGCCCGGCCAGTATTTCTCTAATCTTGACTAAGTTGAAGGACCCCCTACTTGTTAAAGTTAGAGGATAGCTAATGCAGCAATGTGACTTGAAATTGAAAGGTGCTACTAAAGAATACCTTCTGTTTGCATTTGGCTGTTCAAGTCCTTTGACCAGACTAAGAACTAAGACGGCCAATCTGATTTCTGAGTGGGGAATAGGAATTTATTGGTACTTAAAAAAAATATCTTTCTTTGGATAGCTGTGCCTTTATATTTTTCTCTTTTTGTCTTGGTGCTTCTAGGTTGGCCAGGTTCATGGTGGGTTGATGGGAATTATTCAGAGAGCTATGGTCAAGGCTTGCCCACATGTCTGGTTCGAACGCTCAGAAATGAAGGATCGACACCTGGTCACTAAGAGGTAAGCAGTGAGATTACTCAGTATTCACTGGGGTAGGATAAAAGCTGGTAAATATTTTTCTTTTTTTGGAGACAGAGTCTTGCTTTGTCACCCAGGCTAGAGTGCAGTGGCATCATCATAGCTTCATTGTAACCTCAAATTCCTTGGCTCAAGCAATCCTCCTGCCTCAGCCTCCTGAGTAGCTGAGACTACAGGTGTACACCAGCACGACCGGCTAATTTTTTTCTATTTTTGGTAGAGATGGGTCTTGCTCTTGCTCAGGCTGATCTCAAACTCCTGAGCTCAAGCGATCCTCCCGCCTCGGCCTCCCAGAGTGCTAGGATTACAGGCGTGAGCCACCACACCTGGCCAAGGCTGGTAAATCTTGACCTTCTGCCACACAGGACAGAAAAACACTGAAGATAAAACTAACACATACAGAGCTCTGTTTGTAGTGGGACTTTCTGGTGAATCACCTGTCTCAGCCAGATTTTTAAAAATTTTAATTCTGTAGTCACAGAGGGATTTATGGTGGGATTAGAAGGCCCGTCTGTCTACATTGCTGTGCCTTAGGTATGGTGCAGTCTCTGAACTTTCAAGGTTAAAAATTATCCCCTTGGAGGTTAAATAATTGAGAACTGTTTGCTAAACAAACAGACGGTTGACTTGGTGCTGATGAATGACCATTGTCACTTGAATCCAGCTAGAGAAAGGGAAGTGAAAGACGGACCCTTGGGCCTTTGAGGTTGAGCCAAGCTTCCAGGAGCCTTTGCTGGGAACCGGAGCTCAGCTCTGTGCCCGAGGCCTTTAACTGAAGACAGTCTGGTCCTCGCTTCTGTAAACACGAAGGCGGCCAGTACCCTTAAGGGCAAAATGAAAAGTACTTGCTGAGATCTGCTTCTGCTGAGAAAAAGCATTCCCTGTCTTGGGATCCTTGAGCAATGAGACCCTCTGGCAGCTGCGGTGTTTCCCGGGTTGAGCCGAGCGGAATGTGGGGTTGGCTGCAGGGGGGACAGGACCTGAGCCTGGAAGGACTGTCCTTCTCAGCTTTGATGGGAAAGTTTGTCCTGACTCATTGAAGGTGTCGCCTTGCACTTAAGGGGCATGATGCAGACCGGTCCAGCAATCAGTAGTCCTGTCTTCCAGACGGGGAAATACAAGCCCACGGAGAAGGACACAGCTCGAGACGTGGCCTCCAGAGCGCACGTCGCACGTCCGTCCAGTCATCTTTGCTAAGAGCCGGTGGCAGCCGCTCCCTCGGAAATCAGAGACATTGCAATAGTGCAGACCTCCTTAGACTCTTTCAGAAAGGGAACAACTTGAGTTTATTTCCTCTATTTATATCTCATTGATTTTCTCCTTATTGCTTTAAAAGTATATTTGTGCCAGGAAAGTACAAGCAGTATTGAAAAGGACTCCCACCTATCTCTTTTTAAAGGTCGAATTTTGATCCTGTATTTTTCTTCACAGACTAAAAGAACATATTGCGGATAAGAAAAAATTACCCATATTAATCTTTCCCGAAGGTAAGAATGGGGACTGCCCGCCAAGCTGTCGTTGATAACGGCAAACCACCAAAAGCCTATGATGAATAAGATTGTTCTGGAATTGGCATTTTCAGTCCAAATCTCCGTTGTCCTCCAAGAACGGGATGGCCTTTTCTGAGCTATTAATTTTCCTGCTTTCTTTTGCGATTTGATGGAAGTCATGCTGCCTTTTTGACTTCAAAAGTCATTTCTGGGTAATGAACTCAGGAACGTTATCGTCCATGACTCTTTAAGGATCCTGTTTTAAATGTATTGAAATTGTCACGTGTTGTAAAGAAGTTGTACCCACAGTGTTCAATGAAAAAGTGTGTTGTTAAGCTTGTTTAGAACTGTTAGATTACTGCCTACCACTTAAGCAGGGGCTGATGTGTGAAATGGTAGTATAATGACTATAATTTTGATATTTTGAATTATATCAAAATAATTCCTTTTAAAATTTATTTAAAAAATGACTGCCTTTAAAAATATTCACTGCCCCCTCCTCACCCGCCTGCAGGAACCTGCATCAACAACACCTCGGTCATGATGTTTAAAAAGGGAAGCTTCGAAATTGGAGGCACCATCCACCCAGTTGCAATTAAGGTAACACATACCAAAAAATAAAACAAAACAAAACAAGGCATTAGATTGGTAACTTTCTTTCAATATGATTTCCAACTTAAAATTTGCAAAGAGGAGGAACACTTTGTATACTCTTTACTCAGATTCACCATTTGTTTACATTTTGCCCCATTTGAGTTCTCATTCTCTCTCTCTCTGCTGATCTGTAGATAGCTCTGACCGGGGTCACTGTGTGCCGGGTGTTGTACTAAGTACCAAGGATGTAGTGACTAAGCAAAATGGGTACTGTGCTCACTGACCTCCCAGTGAAGTGTGAGGATAGACATTTAATAGTCTCGTAAATGACTCTTGTTGCAGTGCTCTGGGGCTCTAGTTAGGAAAGCAGTTGGAGTTAGCTGGTTTTGTTTACTTTTTTGGATCAGTTCTATTAAGCGAAGTGACTTCTCTTTTTCTTAGGGTCTGATAAAGATACTTGGCCTGCCACCCTAAAAGCGTTGACACGGATGAGTGAGAAGCCACCACTGAGTTCATAACTAGGATGTATTTTCTTTTCTTTTTTCCAGTACAACCCTCAGTTTGGCGATGCCTTTTGGAACAGCAGTAAATACAACATGGTGAGCTACCTGCTGCGAATGATGACCAGCTGGGCCATCGTCTGTGACGTGTGGTACATGCCCCCCATGACCAGAGAGGTATGCCGTAGATAACAGCTGGCCTTTGGCACTTGATCTAATCAAATAAAGGCAGGAAAACCTTTGCCTGAAAACCTGGGTGTCTCCCTTCTCCATATCATGCGTTTTTGCCTTCTCAGCCAATGAGTCATTGTTTAATAATGTAATTAGCTCTCTTCAAATCAGGCCATTTTATATTGAGAGACTGTTTCCATAAGAGTTTTACAATTGCTGTTGGTTTATTGAACCTGTAGATATTATATAGTGTTGTTTCTTGGGTAAGACTAACAAACAGTCTAATAAATACATGCACGTGATAAAAAATTAAATACAGCACGGCATTTTCTTACTAGAACAAATGATATCTGCTTTGATTTGAGCTGAAATGTGAATCTTATAATTTAAAACAAATATAAATCATTATAAGACATTTTAAGGTATTAAAAGCACTATATCCAAGATGTCCTTGTATTTTTTTTTTTTTTTTTTAAACCAGGAAGGAGAAGATGCAGTCCAGTTTGCTAATAGGGTTAAGTCTGCTATTGCTATACAAGGAGGATTGACTGAACTTCCCTGGTAAGAAGTTTTTCAGAAATACTATCACTTTTTTTTTTAATTAGAGGGAAAAAAAATCACTGTGAACACTGCCATTTATTCTAGTTACCTGTAGGTTTAGCTGAAAGTGATAGTGATTTATGCATAATAACAATGGCTTAATAAGCAGGGTAGATGTTTATCTCCCTCGCTTCATCATGGGCAGTCAAGGCTGGTGTAACAGCTCAGTCTGTATTGCTCCACTATCCTCAGTTGTGCTTCTACTTTACGGTCCAGGATGGCTGCTCCAACTCTACCCAGTGTGTACAGCAAATGGCTAGGAGGAAGGAATTAAAGAAAGGAGGACACATTCATCTCTTTAAGAGCTTGAGCTGGAAGGAAGTTGGAAATGCCACTTATGCTTGTATCCATTGGCTAGCACTCAAGTCAGGTGGTAACATTGAGCTGCAAAGGAAGCTGGGGAATGTAGTATTTGTTCTGGCCATGTACCTAGCTAAAATTTAGGTTCTTTTACTGAAGAAGAAAGGGAAAGTGGATTGGGAGTGGGGTGGGCAGTGGGAGGCAATGGGCTCGTTCATACTTAACTGGAGCTATAACTCTATTCAAGAAAGCTTAGCCAATTAGCTGGGCATGGTGGCACATGCCTGTAGTCCCAGCTACTTGGGAGGCTGAGGCAGGAAGATCACTTGAGCCCAGGAGTTTGAGGTTGCTGTGCGCTAGGCTGACGCCACGACACTCACTCTAGCCCGGGCAACAGAGTGAGACTCTGTATCAAAAAAAAAAGAAAGCTTAGCCACTTGAAAGAAAGAGAAATAAGTAAAATATTTTACTTATGAATAACTGTGGCTTTAGTTTTTTGTTTGTTTGAAGAAGATGGGACGCAGTTGAGTACAGAAAGTACTCTTCCTGGACTGCTGAAACAAAATACAGTAGCCCCCCTTATCTGTGGGGGGTACGTTCCAAGAGCCCCAGTGGATGCCCCAAACCATGGATAGGACCAGATCGTATACTATGTTTGGTCCTATACATACATATCTATGATAAAGCTTAATTTATAAATTAGGCACAGTAAGAGATGAACAACAACTGATAATAGAATATAACAATTATAATAATATATTGGCTATAATAAAGTCTATGCGAATGTGGCCTCTCTTTCTTTCTCAAATGCCTTAATATTTTCAGACCACGGTTGACTGCAGGTAATTGAGACCACGGAAAACAAAATCACGGACAAGCGGGGGATTACTGTGCTGTAGGCTGGGTGGCTTAAACAGAAATTTATTGAGTCCCAGTTCTGAAGGCTGGAAATTTGAGATCAGGGTGCCAGCATGGTCGGTTTGGGGCGAGGGCTGCCTTCTCCTGTGTGCTCACACAACCTCTTCTTTGTGCAAGCGTGAAGAGAGAGACTGCAAGGTCTCCAGTGTCTCTTCTTATACGGGCACCAATGTCATCAAGAGGGCTCCACCCTCATGGCCTCATCTAACCCTAATTACCTCCCCAAAACCATCACATTGGGAGTTAGAGCTTTAGCATGAATTTTGGAGGGGACAAAAACAGTCAGTCTATAACAGTGACAGTTAACTATACCTCCATTATCATAGGAGATCAAATTCTTACAAACATACAGACATTCTAATAGTAAGCTGTCGCAAAACAGTCTATACTTCATGTCCATTAAGTTCAGTAAAGTCCCTGCTGTCCCTCTTGGTGTTTCAAAAACATTTTACATGAAAAGTTCATTTGAGGCAATTGTAGCAGTGTTCTAGGAGCAGGATTTGGTAAACTGAGTCAGGATGTCCACCAGGCAACCAAGAACCTTCTGAACCAGCAGAAGGACCCAGCACTGTTTGGGGTGTAGGCCCCAGAAGAAGGCTGGCTGGATCCTTACACAGTAAGCCTTGTTGATGGGTTCTTGGAAATGACTTTAAACAAAATGACTTACAGCAGGTCCTTGAGGAATATTATTTTGTTCAGTGTTGTTTTGTTATAACGTTGAAGAGAAAAAAATTGGTTTGGTTATATATCGTTTTTGCTTAAAGTCACAGTTTCTAATAACCTCTCGATGACAGTATGTGTGGACTTACTACTATCCTTTATGCAAGGGTGGGAAATATCACTAAAATATTTGACCCATTCACATATTGTGAAAACCACTAATTTGACCCAGGAAAGCCTGTCTCGGACATCCATGATTCTAAGAAGCTACTAACATGTGAAAGCCTGTTTCTAAAATTTATTATACTAATTAACAAAGCTTGGGAAATGGATGGGTGGTAAAGATAAAGATAACCAAAGCTAAATAGGGGCACTTCTGGAAGGTCCCCTTCTGATTAAACGCTGGCTGAGCACCCCTGGAGTATGAGCTCTCAACTCAGGGCAGCTGACTAGCCCTAAGGTATAAGACTAATATTTGCTTTGCACTATCTAAATTGGAATGTGTTCAGCTAAATGACAGATACCATAATGTCATAAAATCCCAGGTTTCCCTTAGTCCACAAATGTCCTCGTGATTCATGTTCATGTGTGCAACTGGCTTCCTTTTCATTTTTTTTACAACTCTTTTTTTTTTTAAACTCTTTTCTCATCCTTCCTTTTACCTAACATCCAGCCCTTCTGCTCCTGGCCTGAAGCCGTTACGAAAAGCCTGGAGCTTTGGAAGTGTGTGTAGTCTCAGACTCAGAGAAAAGGAAGAAAGCCTTGAGGGACAAAAACAACCTAGGAGTCAGCCAAGGGCAGAGTCGCCATCAGACTGGCTTAGCTAAACGTGTCAAAAATGATCCTCAGAATTTTTCAATTTCATTGTATCAGGCCATGTGCAGTTTTACAATAAAAGATGATTTTTAATTACCCAGCCTCTTTTTTAAAAAGAAAATAGCCTCATTGCCTTTCTAGATAGATTTGTCATCTACCTGTTGGGTATGAATTAACATGTCCAGACTGCTTTTTTCATAGAGTAAATGAAAATTTGATTGTATGATCTTAAACCGGCTCTTCTGTAGGGCTGCTGCTTTTCTTAAGAACTAAGATCTGCTGCCATTGGAAAGGGGAAACGGGTAGAACTTTGAAGTTTCTAGAAGTGGCAGATCACAGTTGGGGTGCTTAGAGCAGCACGAAGTTTGCTGGGTGCTTGGGAAGGAGAAAATGTCAGGTTGCTCAAAACAAACGTTGCTAACTGCACATTTTTGCCTGTTTTTGGCTTGGACCTCGGGAAAGGAGAAAGGCCTCCTTTACCTGTCTCCCCCTTTCTTAGTTCTTACCATTCAGGTAAATGTTGTGAAGAGTTCGAGGCAGCTCATTTGGTTAAGAGAGGCTCATGTGGACAATTCTGGGGACCTAATGACAATTTATTATCTCAGTTCATGAAAACTTCCCACAACTGACCCCCTGGGTAGTGTGTGGATCACAGTCTGTTTTTGCGTTGAGGACTTGCAGGTGGGCTGCGTCTTACATTCCACTCTAGAAGCCAGGACGTGGCACTGGTCTCAGGCAGGTGTCTGTGTGGAGGTCAAGTTCTGTCCTCATGGCCTTGAGTTCACTGGCTAACCTATGATCATTCATCATCATCAGAAGCACTTGGTAAACATCCATGCTTCGCTGGGTTAAAATTAAACAGTCACAGTATAAAGTAAGCAATTTCTCAGTCCTCACTCTCCTGGCAGTTAAAATCTAAAACATTCGATTTGGAGGGAGACAGTGGCCCAATCTCCCCCCAGCTCTTCCAGGCTGTTGTTTCTCTGTGTCCGAAGAAGGACAGGCAGGCAGAGCCCAGATACCCGGGCAGGTCTGTGTTCTCACCACGCTGGAGGGAGTTCAGAGATTCATGGGCTCTGGATGAAGCAAAGCTGCCTCCATAGGCCTTCGCTCCTGAGTAAATGCAATTTGTGATTTTGTTGTTTATTTGATTCTGAGTCTGCTTTGTGATACGGAAGATTATAAATACTGGAAATACAGTGCTCAGAATGAAAACATAACTTGTTAATCATAGGGTTGGATTTGAATAACGCTTAACCCGTTTATGTTTAAGAAATTTACCCACCCATTTACTCACCATTTCTTGTGTATGTATTGAAAATTTTCCATATGGTTTTCTAGTAAGACATAGGTAGATGAAAAACCAGTATTTTGTTTTTTTGGGGAAAAACATAGGGAAAAAATTCTAGTTTTAATAATCCTTGTTTCAATCTAAGTATCTAATACAGCAGCCCTACCTTCTAAAAAGAAACGGAGTGGGGCTATTGGTTTTTTTATTTTAACCAAACATCAGAGAGATGGTTCTTTCCTCTAAGTAACATATTTATTTTTTATTTTTTTTTATTTTTTGAGACAGAGTCTCACTCTGTTGCCCGGGCTAGAGTGAGTGCCGTGGCGTCAGCCTAGCTCACAGCAACCTCAAACTCCTGGGCTCAAGCCATCCTACTGCCTCAGCCTCCCGAGTAGCTGGGACTACCGGCATGCGCCACCATGCCCGGCTAATTTTTTCTCTCTATATATATTTTTTAGCTGTGCAAATCATTTCTTTCTATTTTTAGTAGAGACGGGGTCTCGCTCTTGCTCAGGCTGGTCTCAAACTCCTGACCTCAAGTGATCCTCCCGTCTCGGCCTCCCAGAGTGCTAGGATTACAGGTGTGAGCCACCGAGCCCGGCCCAGTGACATATGTTTATTAAGAGACTGAAATCCGGGTCTTCCTGCTTCCAAATCCAGTGTTCCTGGTCCCATTGCTGAGCAGCTGGGCCTGTGTCACGACACTGTGTGGCCGGCAGCCCTGTTCCATCCTTGCTGGGGAGGATCTTACACACTTGTCTTCCTGTTCCCAGGGACGGAGGGCTGAAGAGAGCAAAGGTCAAGGACACCTTTAAGGAAGAGCAGCAGAAGAATTACAGCAAGATGATCGTGGGCAACGGATCTCTCAACGCTAAGTCGGACTGATGCCGCCCTGTAGATAAACTTGGCCTTCCAGAGCTAGCCCTTAGGAATGGAATGGTTTTTATTTTTTTTTTTTTTGGGGGGGGGTGTTTTGTTTTATGGTTTTGTTTGTTTTTATTGTTAATCTTTTCTACAGAATGATTGTCTCTACCTCTTTATGCCGGAGGGGAACCCACAGGTGCCCTTTGTTGTTTTGTGGTCGTTGTTGTGAATTGCAAGGTCGTTTCCCGAGTTAAAACTGGGAACTGCCTTTTGTGAAATGATCGTGGTGGTGTTGATTGAATGAAATGTTTGTACAGGAAAAAATGCTTCTGACGTGTGTTTGGAACTTGTCGATATGGTAATTAAAAAAAAAAAAAGATACCCCAAACTCTCTTTTCCGAATCAGCTTTCCCACTCCCTCCAATCAGTTCCGTGGTGGGGTCGCACGTCACTGAGTGTCCTATGGTTATGTTCTGCGCAAGGTTGGAAAGAGCAATGGCGGATGGTAGTCAGGAGACAGGACAACTTTGTGCCTACTTGATCTGAAAGTCTGGAGGAAATGCAAATTATTTTTTACTGCAACATTGAAGGAGAAATACTATCTGGTAAGCTTCACCGAAGGAAAGTGAGTCAAAGTTAATGCGTGTGTGCATTTATGTGTAGACAACATGCAAGCACGTTGTAGCCAGCAGCTGGTGATGAAGAGCTTAGTTAGTTTCCCTTGTTCGTATGCTGAAGATCGATACCTAGTTCCCCTCCCATCTACTGAGTTGTTTGTTTTTATAACTAAACACATTTTCAAACAGAAGGAGCCTTTACGAAAGAAAATCCCATGGAATTATCTTCAGTATGAATGAGTGAGAAGTATGCGGGGCCTCCCCTCACCCTCCGCCCCTCTGTGGTTTGTTCCCGAACTTTCCCAGTCTCATAAGCAGCAAATAACTGGTATAATTACCTTTTGGAAACTGAGCCTTACGATTTTTTAAAGGGGGAAATAAGTTCTCCCCGACTCACGCAGCATAAGCAATGTTTGATAGCAACATCATGCTGTTGTAAACTCCCGAGAGTATGGTATCTTCGGTCACCATGTACAGAACGTAAAACTGTCTTATCATGAATATAAATAAATTCTATATTTCTAAATGTGTGTTGCATTATTTTCCCCTCCGCTCCACCCTCTTCTGGTTTTGAGTAAGTTAAATTCTTTCTTATTGCAAACAAGGATTGTTTTGTTTTTCATTTCAATGACATAGTTAGATTTTACTGGACTGGAACAGCTGGGGACCAAGAATGGGAAACACTGGTCTTTTTTTTTTTTTTTTCTTTCTTTCTTTCTTTTTTTTTTTTTTTAGCCTAGTTATTTGGACTCTAGCCCTGTGGACTCTGCCTTGAGCAAAGTCAGAAACTTCAGTTATTTTGCAGAGGAATTCAGACAATTGTATCTAATTAACTGTATAGGTAGGCCTGGCATAGCATGATCAGTGTACACTCTTCTTAGGTAGCCAGGTGGATTTCATTCCAAAGGGAAATTTGCAAACTGTTTACCCTGGTGGTCATCTACCTTTCTGTTCTCACCCCTGACCTTTTCCCTTTGTTGTTGCTTTACGTCTCTGTTAGGGGTGATCCTGACAGAAAACCAGCAGATCCAAAATGTATTGTTGGAGTGACTATCTTGTTTTTTTTTCCCCCTGGAAAAAGGAGTTCGTTTTTCTTTTCTTTTCTTTTTTTTTTTGTGGACATTCATTATGGCTTGGATTACTAAATCCATTTTAGGAGCCCAGTTCTCGGAAAAGCTGATAGATCAGCTAGTAGCTGTTTTGTTTGGACACTGATAAAATGGATCTTTCCAAGAGCACTGCAAAACAATAATGGTGTCACGTATTCACTAGATAATCTAATGCCATCGCAATCGGAACTCTTGTAGGTCTGATTCACACAGCTATTTTGAAGTTGCTTAAGGAATTGCCAAGTTACTAAAACCATCTTTTTGGAAAGCTCCTTAGAACTCTTTTTATGTTTGCCTTCCCTCATATTGTTGCATACCCACTTTAGAAATAGTGTGTCCAGAATTTAGTACTCTTGAGTCTTCTGTTATCGTAATAAGATGTCAAGGGTAGGCGGGATTTGGTAGAAAAATCTCATCAGGTAAGTAAGACCTTTCATCTCTTCCTTGCATAGATTCATTAATAGACCCTTGAGGTTGCCTTATTTTTTATTTCAAATATGTCTGGTTATATTTACAGAGAGCAGGGTCTAGGAATGCCAAGGGCTTCTAAAATATCATGCCACATGCTGGGACTGGATGAGCAGCCGTGTGTGAAGCTATACGTATCCTCAGAGCACAAAGCAGATATAGTCCTGGATGGCAGCTGGGTGCAAAGAACGGTCTCAAGGCAAGTTTCCCTGTATGAACAGACTTTCCAAGGCACAGTCACCTTTGTCTTGGGGACTTGCGTGATCTCAGTGCCTGTGCTGTAACTTGGGCACTCTGTTGATCTCTGAACATACATGATGAGGGTTGTTGGTTTCTTGTGATTACAGACAACGCAGTGTGGCTACGCAGACTGCCTCTTGGCCAAAGCTGCCCTCGCTGTTTGATTGGGACCTAAATTACTTTCCCGTGGGACCCAGCAGGTTGTGGTGGGAGGTCGGGGCAGGGCAGGGATCTGGGATCGAGACCCTAAGTTAGGAGCCATGATAAGGATCTTAACAAAAGCTGTGCGCTTGCTTTTGTTTTTTAACTCTTGTTCCTAGTGGATTGAGGCTAGATTTTATTTTTATTTTTCGAATAACGGTTAAGGTAATGGGATAGAGAGTCATAAGACATTTTCTGGTTGGGACTCTAAGCACTCACTGGCTTTTCAGCCATTGACAGTTCTCTGATTCTCATTGATCTCCTTTTATTTATTGTGTAATTATAGAAAACACCAAAATGTGTAGTGTGAGTGGAATCAAACTGTGACTAGGAGCAGGGTGTGAACCTACTGTCATGGAATGTACACCTGACAATGCTCATGTCCTGAGTCACCTGTGGGTTTGACCTTGGCTGAAACCCTGTTTATCACAGTAACCATCTTTTGATGCAGGCAGCCCTGACATCTGCTTGTTGCTAAATCAGGTACAAGGGAACCTGCCAGGCTTCCCACCTGGGAAGGAATTTTCAGTGCTGGTTGTAAGGCAGGTTCTGAAATTGTTCCCGCAGAACTGGAATTTCGTTCACGCTGGCCAGAGAAATGACTGTGGAAGTCCTGTTCTATCCAGCAGGTTCTGCAGAAATTTGGTTAAGCAACGGAGGGATGAATGAGTTACCATAGCGTCATGAAATTTCTAATGTCCCTCTTTGGAAAATGCTGTATTTGACAGTTACCCTGTTTAAACATTTGCACATATCTTGTGAAATACCTGCCATGACTCAGGGTCTGTTAGTCCTGACACTCTTTGCTGCCTAAGACGGTAACCCACCACCCTTCAGGAGCTTAGAATCTGGGAGTAAAGACAAACACCGCTAAGGGCATGAGGGAGTGGGGAGGCCTTTTTTTTTTTGGCCCAGGAACAAAATGCAATGAGAGTCTAAGACGTGATGAATGCAGGGTGGAAGGGCGTGTGGGAGGGAGGACCTGAGTGTGCCTTGGAGCGTGAGTAAGTGCTCTCTGATGAAATTAGGAAAAGCGCAGGTGAGTGGATTCCGTGTTCTGCACATGTACTGTCCTTGCCCCAGCCTCCAGGAAAAAAAAAAATAGGAGAGGGTTGTTTATAGTCACAGACCTTTTTGCCCCCAAAATATTCCCTGT
This sequence comes from Varecia variegata, assembly GCA_028533085.1. Classification (NCBI taxonomy): domain Eukaryota; kingdom Metazoa; phylum Chordata; class Mammalia; order Primates; family Lemuridae; genus Varecia; species Varecia variegata. The sequence goes on from CM052454.1 coordinate 2,057,414, forward strand.
TCTTATTTTCGGAGCCATTGGCTACCTGTCCACCATCATTACCCTGGCCTCAGCCGTCATCACGTCTCACCTGGGCTGCACCAGACTCTTCTAACTGATCTCCCTGCCTCTGCTCCTGTTCCCCAAAGAGTCTGTTGGGTAAACAGCAGCTAGCATGGTAATTTTAAATCATAAATGGAATCATGTCACTCCCACTTTTGAAACTCTCCAGTGGCTTCCCATTACATGGAAGATAAAGATAAAAATCCTTACCCCAGTATCCGAAGGCTCGATGCAGTCAGACCTGCTGGTCACCCCTCCGGCCTGATTTCTGTCGTGCCTTCCCTGGTGCAGCCTCCCCCTACACGCTGGCCTTTTTGAAACCAATGAGTGTATTTCTGCCTCAGGGCCTTGGCACTTGCTGCTTCAGCTCGAATGATTTCTCCTAGATATTAGCAAAGCTCCCTTCCCTTTCGCTTCTCTGCCTCCCCCCCACCTCTATATTTATTGTTGTCTATCTAGCATCTATATCTATCATTATCTCTAATCTATCTATATCTGTTATCTCTATCATGTATCTCTCTATCATCTATCTGTCTTAAAAACCTTAAATTCTCTCTAACGCTTCCATTTCCAATCCAATGCTACACGGTTCATTTTAGTTTTTCTCCAAGGTAGTTGTCCTGCCTTGTTTTGGTGACGTGGTGGGTAAATACAGTCTTTTCTCTTTCATATATTCTCTCCTTCTGTTGCTATGTTATACTACTGGGCAAACATCTTCCACTGAGGTTGGCGTGCGCCCCTGGCTGGGGGGTTACAGGACTTTTTCGGGCCCAAGGGTGGACACATAACCCGAGAGCATCAAGCAGAGTCTTTTCTGAAAGAGCAATAGGGACACAGGGAGATAGGTTCTTGTCTCTTTCGAGATTGCCAATGGTAAGAACTGTGCAGATCCAGAGATCCTGGGGGTCATCTTTGCTGCCACAAGAAGAGGACCTTTTAAGAATGAAATAAACACAGAGGAAAGCAGAGAGAAAAAGAGAGACCCCTTTGATGATATAGCTCAAAACCCTTAATTCACCAACGCCTGAAGCCAGAACACACTTTGACTTTCCAAACACAATTGTCAATAAAATCTTGTCTGCGTAGTTCAGCTAGGATGAATTGGCTTTGCAGTGAGAGAAACTTTATAAACATATATGTATAGTGTGTATCTATACATGCACATGTGTGTGCTTGTGCACACACACACTTTTTTGTTTAGCTATAGAATTATTTTTTTTTTTCCCAAATCAAATCTTGCATAGACTCCAAAACATAACACTTTGAACCAGGGACGGGGTTCCCAAGGCCCAGGGCTCCACCACCTGGTCTCCCTTTGCCTTTGCCAACGCTCTCTAGTGCACCCTGCAAAACCCCAAGGCTCCACAAGGCAGGAACTAAAGCACAGACTTAGAGAGCAACACGTATTAGATTAAGGGATTCCTCCCCACATTGTAGAACTTAATTTTAATGGTTTAAATATAAGATATCCACAATAGACTCTGTTGAGCACTTATAGAATCTAAATGTCTCCTTCTGAGTAGTTTTTGGAGAGCATGAACTATTTTTTTTTTATTTTTGAGACAAAGTCTCACTCTGTTGCCCGGTCTAGAGTGCCGTGGCGTCAGCCTAGCTCACAGCAACCTCAAACTCCTGGGCTCAAGCGATCCTCCTGCCTCAGCCTCCCGAGTAGCTGGGACTACAGGCATGCGCCACCATGCCTGGCTAATTTTTTCTATATGTTTTTAGTTGTCTGGTTAATTTCTTTCTATTTTTTTTAGTAGAAACGGGGTCTCGCTCTTGCTCAGGCTGGTCTCGAACTCCTGACCCCGAGCGATCCTCCTGCCTCGGCCTCCCAGAGTGCTAGGATTACAGGTGTGAGCCACCGCGCCCGGCCAGCATCAACTATTAAGCTATATTAACTTAATTAAACCCGAGTCTAGCTGAGATGGGTAATGGTGCCCAGAAACTTCTGGAAGTTTCCTACCTGGTGCAGAACTCAGGTCTGAAGCTAAGAAGTGAGTGTGGGGTGTTGGGCCAGACAAGAGAGGCCACAGACTTGTGCATGGATTCCTTTTAGCAGCTGTACGGCACAAATTCTCTGGCCAGTGCCAGGGAAGGCAGCCAGGAAGGGCTATTTCCAACTCACAGGAACTGGAGGAAGACTTTCCAGAAATCTCCTCCCATTTATGAATAAGAGAAAAACAGAGCCTTTGAAGCTCTGAATATCTGTCACTGTTAATTTACACCTGATTCTACCCCCTGTGGCCTTAGGGAATATTCAATACTGATATTCAATACATATTCAATACCAAACACACAAATTTGTCTCATGCTGCACGGTGGTTAGTTTCGGCATAGAACACACCACTCTCATGTAACGTAGGAGGGATTACTAACTCTAACAGACTCTCGAAGGGATTTATTAATACTGGGAGTTAGAGGTTCCACAATGCTGAAGTCCCACTTGTAGGGGCAGAGTGAGAAGGTGCATTTCTTCTGCAAACACACACCTGCTGTTAAGGGGACGAGGCTGTTTTACAGAAGAACCACTCTCAGAATCCAGGAGGTTGTGCAAACCCTGGCAGCCTTCAGTAAAACAGTGTAAGAAGTAATCCGTTTCCTCACTGTACCCTGGGCAAGAGAATCCGTCTGTATGAAAGAAAAGCCTTTCGGTTGTTTCTTTGACCTTGTTTCTCCCGATCCTCTCTTCCCTGTATTTATAGCACGACTGCTTTTGCACACGTCTGGCTCTGGTTGTCGGTGTTAGTTCATTCTGGTTTGCTATTTTGAACACGGTGTGGAGGTAGTTTTGGATCAAAGTCATGTGTCTTAGCAGCACAAGTCACTCTGCTAACAGAGGCATAATAATCACTGAAGTCGTGTCCACATTAGACCTTTTCTTCCAAGTGTAGTGTTTCCAAGTGGATCCGTGAATTCTGATCAGATTTGCTTTGCAGGAAGAAGCGTTTATTTTTCTAGCACGGATATCATTTCCTTCTAAAGTGGTCTCATCAAATAATTGGCTACATCATTAGAAGAAAATTCAGTTTCCTACACATAAGCCAAAGTCTTAGGCCAACAGTTCAGCTTCTACTAAGAAAGTAAATAATGTCCTCTTAGCTGCTTTTCTTTGTAACGGGAAATTGCAAAGCACCGCTACATGGCCACACTTTTAAATTGCTTTCTTCTTTCTACGCTTTCTAATAAATTCCAATTCAGGAGATTTTGTCCCGCTATTGTCACGTTATGTTCATGGATGAAATTAAGAGAGTGGATCTTCTGGCAACAGTTCAGAATTTGTGCTGTAACAGCTTCTAGAAGAATACATGCACCTCTGTGGTCTCTACACCCCACACTAGCTTCTCTGCTTAGGACATGAGTTCTGTACCGGGTAGGAAACTTCTGGGCACAAATACTTCTTCTGGACACAAATGCTTTGTGGATTAATCACCTGTTCTATAGCCCATTTTTCTGAACAAAAGTCTCTGCCATACGATGTTTTAGCAACATCAGGTACACACATCTGTATAAAGGAAGGAGGATAAATAGGAATTTCAGTAGTTTGGAACCACATTTGTAGAGAGCCTAGACTCCCACATTAAGGAGTTAGACTTCACTTGGGATCTAATAAAGAACACCTTTCCTTTGCCTGTCTGCCAGCTGCAGCCGGAAGACGCTGAGGTCCCCGGGCCTGGTGGGGTCACAGGACGGAAGGAGCCTGGGCTCTTCGGTCACTTCAAAGAGGGAAGCTGCCCCTTGACCAGGAACAGCTGCATTACAGTGTCACGTGAGTGGGACATACCCTCATTGCACTAAGCCGCTGACTTTTTGGGGTTTATTGTAGCAACTCCTGTTCCCTAATGCAGCATCACTTTTATCTATAAAATGGGGATAAAGTTGTGACTGAGCGAAGCAATCTGTTTGAAACATTTGTCAAGTTGTAAACCAGCATCCTAATATGATGCATTAATATTATAGTATCTTCACAAAAACCCTGTGATGTAACTAGAGAAGGAGTTATTTCTTTATTTTATAGGTGGTCAAACTGAGCAGAGTGGTTATGTGGCTTGCTGTGAGGTCACTCTGGGAAGTAGTGACAGGTACAGGACTAGAACTGCTAATCTTCTGCCTAATACTCTTCTGTGACATCTTCCACGACATTGTGCAAGAGTTGGGGGGTGTGGACGGTGTGCCAAGGCAGGGGGAGCTGCAGGAAGGCATATTTCTTTTCTTTTCTTTTTTTTTTTTTTAGACAGAGTCTCGCTCTGTTGCCCGGGCTAGAGTGAGTGCCATGGCGTCAGCCTAGCTCACAGCAACCTCAAACTCCTGGGCTCAAGCGATCCTCCTGCCTCAGCCTCCCGAGTAGCTGGGACTACAGGCATGTGCCACCATGCCCGGCTAATTTTTTCTGTATATATTTTTAGTTGGCCAGATAATTTCTTTCTGTTTTTAGTAGAAACAGGGTCTCGCTCTTGCTCAGGCTGGTCTCGAACTCCTGACCTTGAGCGATCCACCCGCCTCGGCCTCCCAGAGTGCTAGGATTACAGGCGTGAGCCACCGCACCCGGCCAGCATATTTCTTTAAATGTGTGCAGATGAATGCAGCGATTTCAAGGGTGTCCCGGGTGGAGCTGAACCAAATGCCTCTTTCTTGCAGAGGCTGATGTTTGCTTGTCAGTACGTGGAAAAGAAACATAACTACACCTCCCACATGTTTTAGTTAAATTAAAAGACTGTTGTGTATTTATTTTGAGGCGATTGTTGAAATGCCTTCCTTGTGTGTAATGGAATCTTCTCCTTCAGCGATGCTGAAGGCAGTTCATTCAGCTGCATATGTTGTCAGTGAAATTTCCCACATGCTTCCGCAAAACATTTGTCTTCTCCAGATGGCCCGTGTGAAGCCCAGTTGTTCTTCCAAATAAATTTACAGTTATGACAAATGCGTTATTTCTCAAGACTAGATGAGAGTTCTTTCTCAGAAGAAGGAATCATCTCCTACTAGTCAAAAGCGGAGAGATTTTTCAGTGGAACGTGGGCACTCTGTTCTAAGGCTGAAATCTGGTGGGGTCTCGGTTTAAAGAAATTAACAGGTTGGATATGTTGCTTTTATCCCCCGCTTATCCATAACAATCTGTGTTTTTAAGTTCCCTCGATAAAAGAATCTCAATCACAAAGCTTCCCTGAAGAGAGTTCACATATTTCTAACCTTTTGCTTTACAGCTTTTTTCCCCAATAACGCCTTGCTTCTTTTATGAAAAATTCAAACACTTTATTATGCAATATTTAATATCTAAAAAAGAATCCTTGTAACACATGCATAAGTTTAGAAGCCTATTAATAAATTGAACATGTGGAGCCACTGATAACTCAGGAGCCGGAGGAGCATGAACGCCATCGTCCCGACCTGGGGTCCTCACTTCCCACCATGTCCCTCCCTCCTGGGGCCACCATAGTGCCTCATTTTCTTACATTTCCATGCACTGATGATTTATTTATTATTTATCCATTATTTTTATTCATAAAAATTACGTGTTAAAAATAATGATTTATAATTATTATATGCATAGTGATTGATTAAAACCTTAATGGGAGAAGATGGAATGTGAATTCAGATTGGTATTAAAAGTAATCCTTGGCCGGGCGCGGTGGCTCACGCCTGTAATCCTAGCACTCTGGGAGGCCGAGGTGGGAGGATCATTTGAGCTCAGGAGTTCGAGACCAGCCTGAGCAAGAGTGAGACCCCTGTCTCTACTAAAAATAGAAAGAAATTATCTGAACAACTAAAAATATATATAGAAAAAATTAGCTGGGCATGATGGCACATGCCTGTAGTCCCAGCTACTTGGGAGGCTGAGGCAGGAGGATCGCTTGAACCCAGGAGTTTGAGGTTGCTGTGAGCTAGGCTGACGCCACGGCACTCACTCTAGCCCGGGCAACAGAGTGAGACTCTGTCTAAAAAAAAAGAAAAAGACATATAAAAAATAATCCTTAACCTTCTATCAAGAAAGTCTATGATCTTTCAAGTCTGCAAAATTCACAATGGCCCTGTGAGCCTGCCAGGGCTCAGGTTTCACCTTTCCTCGTTCGGGCGATGGAGGCCCTCACTGGACTCACGTCCCAGCAGGTAGCAGAGTGAGGCCAGAGCCAGAGTCCTCGGACCCCAGGACCTGTGGTCTTTATACTGAATGACCGTGACAATGAATGAGCGGCTACCCAGTGGATTTCAAAGGTTTAGTAAACCCTTATTTCTAATCTGCCAGAAATACCACTGCAGGTGACAGCAGCGGATGAGCTTTATTTTGTATTGTCAGCAGACCCCGCAACTCAGGGCCAGGGATTAGCACCTAATGCACCAGAAGTCCTGAGCCAGGTGAGTGGTCCCTTTTGCGTCCCTGTCTAGGCAGGGACCTGGGTGAGTCTGCTCACAAACGCAACCTTCCCTCTGATGAGGGCTCCTGGGATCCAGACTGGGGTCTCAGGCGTCAGCCTCTCACGACAGGCCCTGTTCTCCACCCTAGACTTTAGGAATACAGCTGGTCCTCCGCGCTCATTTGTCTGATTCCTCTCCTGGTTCAGGGGTCTTGAGCGGATGGTCCAGGTGACTTTGCAAGAATGACTTTGGCGCCATCTCGTGGTCAGCGTCACGAATGCAGCGACTCCAGCTCATCCACAACTTGCTGGAAAGATTGTGCAAAGTTTATGAAAATTGTGCAAAGATTGTGAAAGTTTATGAGGCCTTTTGGGTTGTTGGGACTTGAAAATGTCTTCCCATAGAACCAATGTCCTAAAGGGAGGTCACATTATCATACTATGGCAAAGACCTGGTCTATTAATCAAGTCTCTTTCAGCCTCAGTGACTTAAACCTATTTTATTTTATTTATTTTATTTATTTTTTATTTTTTTTTGAGACAGTCTCACTCTGTTACCCTGGCTAGAGTGCTGTGGCATCAGCCTAGCTCACAGCAACCTCAAATTCCTGGGCTCAAGTGATCCTACTGCCTCAGCCTCCCAAGTATCTGGGACTACAGACATGTGCCACCATGCCCAGCTAATTTTTTCTATACATATATTTTAGTTGTCCAGCTAATTTCTTTCTATTTTTAGTAGAGACGGGGTCTCACTCTTGCTCAGGCTGGTCTCGAACTCCTGACCTCAAGCGATCCTCTGGCCTCGGCCTCCCAGAGTGCTAGGATGACAGGCGTGAGCCACCGCGCCTGGCCAAACCTATTTTATTTATTTATTTATTTTTCCTGAAACCTATTTTAAACTAGCGTCAGCAAGAACTGAGGGAATTGCTGTAGGAACCAAGGCTTGGATCCAAGAGTCAGTGTCACCAGGACCTGCCCCCTCTGTTTCTCATTTCTGTTTGGTTTTATTCCCTCTTGCTTTAGGGAAGATTGTTGCCAGAAATCCAGATTTCCAATAATTTTCTGTATCATGACTCAGCTACACATAGAAAAGTCTCAAGGAAGGACTCTGGCCGGATTGGTCTCATGCCAAGCTTTGTACCTACTAGTCAGGTGAGTGGAAGAACAGGACACCGGGCACAGCCAGCTGGAGGTGGGGGATCAGCCCCTGGGGTTGGGGGTGGAGAAGACGGGATAGAATATGGTACCTGCGGTGGGACGCTGGGCGTGCTTGCTGGGCAAATGAACGTGATAAAAATAGCAGCCAGAACCCACGACCTTTTACCACTTGGACTCCATAACACATCCATACCCTTCTTCCCATGCCTGCAATTCTGAAATTCTGCCTAAATCCTGTAACCTTCCTGAGACAGCCCAGCACAAACTCGTCTTCTCCTCGAGAGGAGTTGACCCAACGACACACTGAGTTGACGTATCCTCACCACGTCCATCTAGGATTTCTGGATGATGCGGATTCCTTTTGGGCTCAGATATAGTGTCTGCTCTAGTCCGAGAATCTGTTTGTCTTAACAAAAAACCTTGACCACAAAGTCAGTTCGTTTGAATTACTCTACTTTGGATTCACTTAATATACATTAGAAAATTTCCAAAAGAGACAAATCCTGTACATGTCTTATTTTATCGAGTCAAACACTTCAAAGATGTTCATTCATTTAATTCATTATTTTGGATAAACATTTATTTGAGCCCCTAATACTTGTCAGGTGTCATTAGGTGCTAGGAAGATGTCTCTCACTTCTCTGAACATAAAGACATGAGCAAATAGTGACAATACAACTCAGTAAGTGGCTGTAATTACAGTATGAATTGTGCGTACGTTCTATTTGTACCATTTTTACAGAATTATGTATATTTCACAAGTGGTATTTATGAAAAATGGAAACCACTGAAATAAGAGAATCTCATTGATATAGAGAAGAGGTATAAACAAAACTTCAAAGAGTTGGAGGCATGAGTAGGATCAATTTTAGATCGGAAGATACTTGGTAACGGTTTATATAAAAAAGGTGGAAACATTTGTCTTCCTCCTTCCAGTTTTTTCGGCCTTTTGTTGCAAGCAGGGTTTGGTTTATGCCCTTGAGGACAAATTAATCATGAAGCAGAATATTGGAATCCATTTGCATCATTCTTTGATTCGTTTCAGAACTGATTGTCTTGTTGGCATTTCTAATTTAAAGCAAATTGAATGACTTACCTTAAGACATACCTGTAGCTTAGTGATTAGAGGAGGATTGGGTAGTGCTTAAGCGCATAAGTTTTGGCATAAGATTGACCAAGATTTGAGTCCTGGCTCCACTCTTATTAGCTGTGTGACCTTCTGCAAGTTTCTTAATCTTTCTAAGTCTCCATTTCCTCATCCGAGCAGTGGAGATAATACTAGTACTCACCTCAAACTTTATTGTAGGGTTCAGTAAATATATCACAGTATTAGCACATAGGAAGGCTTCTGTAAATGTTAAAAGAAAAATCGGAAAAAAAACCAACATCTTTCTTAAGTGTCTTTTGTAGGCAGGTGCTATGTGGCTAAAGTTCACTTCTTAATGTCACAGAGACTATTGATTTAATGATCGTTGTCTATTCATAACATGCATTACTGTGGTCCTAATTGAGGACCAATGTCACTCAGACAGAGTGTTCGGAGTGTGGAAATTAAAAGATGTTTTTGTTTATTTACTGAATGGTGGTACTGGGCAGTCACTGGATTAGCAAAACTCTCTGGAAGGGTGGGCACAGATGGGGTGGCGGTGGTGGGGACTCTTCTTCCCATCATTAAGATTTTATTCTGGGTGGAGGGAGCTCCATGTATCTAACACTTTTGGCCTTTTTTATGCCCCTTCTTGCTCCTTTCTGGAGAAGGAGCCACTTACCTGCTTGGTGACTGAGTAAAGAGTGACTGCGGCCACAGGGCTCAGCCTCTCCCCTTCTTTTCTCAGGAGGGAGGCTGCCTTCCTGAGGCTTGTGGTCCACTCGGACCCTCATTGCCATAAGTGTCCTGGACAGGCCCTGTTTCTCCGAGCCTTGCCCCAATCCAGTGGTACTTGGGATTCGAAAGACAAGCAGTTTATTTTGTAGGTTGAGAATAATGCCACCCACTTGCCTGAAGACATAAGCCACATTCTTCAACATTAACAACATGATATCCAGTCTCCTCTCTGCCTTATGCTTTGATCTAGTTTCTCAACTGCCTCACAACACTTGTGAGAAAGATGGATGTCATTTATTGAGGTTGTTGAAATCCCAGCAGTCCCAACTGTCAACATACTAACTGTGTACGTTCCACTGGGGAGCTTCTAAGAGCCTGAGCAGAGCACACTTCAGAATTAGCTACTGAGGAGCAAGGAAGCCGGGATGTGTATCCACCAGCTCCCATTCCTCACCGGGGGAGGGTTGCTTAATGCCCTGGCACTTTTATATCTCATCCGTTTTTTTTTTTTTTTGGCTAGCAGAATTCCTCAGTTAGGGAAACGCAGGAAACCATCCGTATGACTAGAACTGTCTGTTGAAACTGCAAGTGACTTTCAGTGTGTCGAGGGGACATGGGTGGGCTACCAACAGTGCCTGCTGTGAGGCTATCCTTGAACCCCTCCTCGCTATGTGGGTTCTACAGCCCCTGTCTCCTCCATGATTAAACTAACAGCATTGTGTGGGTTTATTCTTCCTCCTGGGCTACGAGCTGTGTGTGGGCAGGGACAGGGTCCGTGGTGATCACTGTGTGTCCCCAAGCACAGGTGATCGGTAAATACTTGTCAAATGAACGTTCTGATCAGGAATAAATAAATGATCACAGTGAAAAAGCCCAACATACAATTATGATTAAAGCTAGTGTTGGTGTATTATGGTGAAATACATTTACTGCACATGGAACAGCATTGCTGAATTCATTTAACACAAAGACCTGGAGGGCTTGGTCGGGACCCACCTGATACCAGGCTTGAGGGAAACTTGCTCTTTATAACTTTGGAGTCCAAGAGAAAAGGCGGCGATCAGATATTTTATTTTTCTAACAAGAATTATGAGCAAGGAGTGGTTTCCACGAAAGTAAAATAGATAAGAGGTTCATTATAGCTGAAGTATTATTGCTAATCGGTTCTGATTGTGAAGTTACTTGCCCAAGTTTTCCAGCAGAGGAGAGTTCAGCAATGAGAGATTTCAGGGCTGAGGATACGGTGGTGTAAAGTGACAATAGTGACAGTAGGTGGTGCTGTCTCACGTAGCATCAGAGGGTTTTTGGGTTTGGACTCTCGTCAATAGAGTTCACAGCATTATTCTCAAAATGAATTAGATTCGTTCCTGAACGATGGGTAGGGTTTTTAGCATCAGAGAAGCAATAAAGGAGAAAACACCAGAATCATCCACTTCCCTCCATAAGCAAAAAGTCCGAGGGAGAGATGGTCTTTGCAACTCAAACAGCTGCAGCCAAATATTATGGGGCAGAAGAAATACACAAAATCGATGGCTAATTCCAAGTTGATTTTATTCCCTGGTGTGGCCTGGACAATTCCAGTTTTGAAAGACTATTCTGGAGGGGCCCATGTGCTGGGAAAAACTTGGGTAGAACGGATAGCGGAGAGTTTCTGCTCTAGAGTCAAGAGTCGCTTGAATAGATAGCTTTAAAATGAACTGGGAAGTGCTGGGCGTAGCTTTGTGAATTACCACGTATGAAATACAATTACGCTCGCAAACTACTATATTTAAAAACAGCTCACAAAGTAATTCTCAATTCTCTGGTATTTATAACTTGACAAACGGCTGAGCTGTCTTAATATTTCAATTGAATCTAATAAACACTTACTGGGGGTGTACTATGTCCCAGGCAGTCTGCCAAGCACCGGGAATCCACAAATTAGTAAGACAGAGCCCTCTCCTCTGCATTAGCCTTGAGCCCAGGGTTTTTAGGCCTTATGGAGACCCTGCTTTTTCTCCACCAGAGCAGAGAGGCTCGGTCCAAGGGCTGTGATGCAAGGAGAGGAGTCGATACTCCCTAAATCTGTGGTCTTCGCTGTAGCAAGGTCTCTGCTTCCTAATGCAGAGACCTTACTTAGTCTGGAAGCAACCGGGGAGTAAGAATTGCCACCACTCCACTTATGCCCCATGGCACCAACTCCTTCAACACAGAGGGACGCACTATGTCATTTTAGATGTTCAGCAAAATATAGATTTTAAAAAATATCATCTCTCATCATACCTGAATTTTATAATCATACCCTTTTCCAGTATGCCTGCAGAGGTGCAAAGAGACAGCAGAATGGCCCGAATAGTATTCTAGGGCTAGGCTGGACCAGGCTGGCCTTTTAGGAGAAGGCTCTAAAATGCCAGCTCTGGTGCCAGGACACGAACAGGACTGCCCCTAGATTTACCCTTTCCTCTCCCTCTGGAAACATTTGGGATGGCAACATTGTCTCCACGTAGCCACAGAAAGCTGTCCCGTCACCTTCTGGAAGAGTCAAATCTTTTGAAGCGAGGTCATAGAACAAGGATTTCTTCAGAAACACACGGAAGTCCTGGTTTGGATTCCAACTCAACTATTTACCAACTCTGTAATAAAGAGCTGGTAAAGTTGCTAAGCCTGGGTTTTCTCACTCAAAAGCAGGAATTGTAATTCCTAGCTCTTAAGATTGTTGCAAAACTTGAACGAGGATAACATATGGGAAAGTACCTATCATAATCCCTGGCTTGTTAGGCATTCTAGAAAATGTCGGGGGCGTCCCTTCCTTCTGTGGAGGGGGTGTTGGTAGTCAGTTCCATGGCACCAAGCCACACGTGAGGAGGTTTAGTATCTAAGTGATGTCAGCATCGACCCGTCATCTCCTCCATGCTGCTTATGCCCAACATTTTGATAGCAATGTCAATACGCAATGTCATGGCCAAGTCCATGAGCAGCTATGATCACGAGAGCTAATTCCGAAAGTATTCATAGGCAAATCCAGAGTGGGGAGAAGCCATTTATATTTCTCCCATGTTTTCTTATAAGGAGTGCACCTGGAGGCTGGCATTCTAAAAGAAACTGATGAAACGCCACGTGACATATTGGTGCGTCCCGGCGCCTCCTCCTTGTTGGCCATGTGGCTCAGCTTGTTGGCTCCGGCGAAGTGAGGAACAGCTTCTCCTCGCCTGCCACATGCAATATGGGAGCACGACTGCTTTTGCTGCTGATGAAAATATTATGGCCTCAGCTCTCTGTAATCAATTTACTGCTTTATGGACCCAAAGTCCTCCAGAGAATTTAATAAATTCACATAATGTTTCTGAGCGCTGCATTGTGCATTTGGAGCACTGATTTAGCTGACAAATGTGAAAAATTCGTGTAGCGAGACAACTCCCCAGTGATTAGACATGTGTGGGAGGAAGCTGAAGAGAGCAGGTTGCTCTAGAGAAGGTCGGCGTTAACATACAGCCCAGGGTCTCCTCTGGACGGCTTCACGCTACTCCAGCGCTGATAGACAAGGTCATCTGACCAGGCATTTGGGGGGTTTTACCCATTTCTGGTGGGGCTGCACTTTTGATTCTCTAACAGCTTGCTCTGGTCTGAGCAGAGCAAAGAACAGCAAACATAAAAGTGACGGTGGGATGTGTAACTAGGATGGCGCTCACAGACTTAGAGAGTGAAATGGCCACAGAGTTATGGACATTGGCCCTGGGGATGTCAGAGATTTCTACGGGAACATTTTATGGGATAGTATCACAGAGCCACTGGCTTAAAACTGGTTCCACCCAAAGTCATATTGAATCTTTCTGCCCATCTCTCTCTCTCCCATTCTAATAACCTTCTAAATGTAAACAAATTTACTAAAAAGAATTAATATTAGACCATTTTTATTATTCAAAATAATCTTCTGTCTTTACTAATGTATATAAGTGTTCTGCATGGTTATAATCGATTGCTTTGTCTTAACAATACCATTTTGTATTCCATTTTTCCTCTTTAATGTTATTTCATACAAACAATCGTAATGTTATTTTATATCCATCAAGATGAGCCACAGAGCTGTTGTTTCAAATAGATTTTTAGTCTTGAATTTCTGAAACTTTATTTTGTTTTTTTTTTATTTCAAAGTATTATGGGGCTACAAATATTTTTGTTTACATGGATCACTTTTGTAATGCTTGAGTTATGGTTATACATGTGCCTGTCACCCAGATAGTGTTCATTGTACCCATCAGGTAGATTTTTGCCTATCCTCTCCTCCTCCCTCCCCTCTGGCTGATTGCCATTGAGTTTTACTTCCCTCTGTGCACATGTGTGCTCACTGGTTAGTTCCAATTTAATAGAGAGTACATGGGGTGTTTGTTTTTCCATTCTTTAGATACCTCAGTTAGGATAAGGGTCTCCAGTTCCATCCATATTGTTGCAAAAGGCATTACGTCATCCATCTTCATGGCTGAGTAGTACTCCATGGTATGCATATACCACATTTTTTTTATCTACTCACAGATTGATGGGCACTTGGGTTGATTCCACATCTTTGCAATTGTGAATTGTGCTGCAACAAACATTTGAGTGCAGGTATCTCTTTGATAAAATGACTTCTTTTCTTTTGGGCAAACACCCATGATTAAATTAAAAAGCTTCTGCACAGCCAAAAAAATAATCAACAGAGCAAATAGGCAACCCACAAAAAGGGGAAAAATATTCGCAAGCTATACATCTGATTAGGGGTAACAACCAGAATCTATTATTAAAAAAACTCAAGCAAATCAAGAAAAAAAATCAAACAACCCCATCAGGCAGTTGGCAAAAGACATGAACAGAAGCTTTTCAAAAGAAGATAGACAAATGGCCAATAAACATATGAAAAAACGCCCAACATCACTAATCATTAAGGAAATACAAATTAACACCACAACGAGATAATCACCTTACCCCTCTTAGAATGGAACTTATCTTTAAACTAAAGTGGAAAGGTACTGCATTGTTTCAGAGACCACTATTGTCCAGAGCTATTGCAAGTTGATTTTAGCTTGAATTTTGATTTTCAGCTCACATGAAGATTTAGGATTTAGCTTGAGGTCTCAAATTAGGGGAAATCTGCAACAGGTATACGGGACCTGGCAATGTTGTAAAAGCAAGTGTGGAAAACAAGCCAACACCTGTCACAACCCTCACCCTGGAGACATATGACCCTGTTACACCTCTGCTCTGGCAGCCTCTGAGTGCCCTGTGATCGACTGTGGACCCGTGAGGTTTGGAGCTGCTGCTACGGCCCAGGATCTGGGTGGCACAACACCCATATGTTTCATGGATGAGAAGGGACTATCGCTTCATGTATTTGGATGCTGCAAACCATGTTTGACAGGTAAACTTTCTACCATTCACAAAGCAGCAGAAGAGTTAGGGAAGCAAAACCTGTTCAAGTATTGACACTCAGAGATAGAATGGGAATGATATTCCCAATCAGTGAGTTTGGGGCTCAGAATTATGATTCCAGGTGGATTTGGTACTCACTCAAGAAATGGAAATGCTAATTTGCTATCGGGGTCATGGTTATTAGCAATGTGCCAGGAGTCCGGATAAGTCATAAATATTTCCTTTGAGGGCATTTGTAAACGTCGCACCGAGCTTCCCCTTACCTGTGCTCCTTACCTGACGTTGAGACTGAGGCATAAACCAGACAAATGACTCGCTCAAGATCTAAGAGTGAGTCGGTATCTGAGATGGGATAAAAACCCGCGTTCTCTGTTTTCCACGCAAACTTTTCCCACTAGACTGATGGTTTGTCACCTTTTTGAGTCTGAGAACTCTGTTTTTGTGTTAAAAAGCTTACGAGCCCTTATGTTCTCGTAGCTATAGTGTCAGTATCTATTAACTGGGAAAAATGCAAAAAGAGAGTCATAGACCCTTTTGGGGTGATGCTGTAGCCGCTTGGGGTGCATGGGTTGGAAAATGATTTCACAAGATCTTTGAATTTTTAAAGGCTTTTTAGTGAATTCTGACCTGGATAGCAGCACGATGCAATGATATTATAAACACGATGCTTAGTTGTGAAGCTCCCTAACCCTCAGGAGTTAACAGCAGATGATGAGAAATGGGAAGCTTGGAGGTTTAGAGAAGGCTCCTTTTGAGAGGAGAGGACTTGAGGATGAATGTGCCTTCTAGGAGTTCACCTTTCTCCATGGGGAGTGGCACCAAGTCCCC
>CM052454.1:2073498-2095425 GCA_028533085.1 Varecia variegata
CTCCTTTTGAGAGGAGAGGACTTGAGGATGAATGTGCCTTCTAGGAGTTCACCTTTCTCCATGGGGAGTGGCACCAAGTCCCCAATGTCACTGTATTGTATTCCCACCCCCCCATCCTGAGCTGGTAGACGTACAAGGCATCCGCCAGGCAGGCAACATGCTACATTGTTACTCAAGTGATAAACCAACGAGGTCTACCTGCTTGTGAGCTTGTGATTTTATTTTTGCCACTATTTTGTTGCTGTCATTCCGATAACTATGTCTCCACACTTGTCAGGTCGAATTTGCCGTCCATTGGAATATATAAAATGCCTATCTCCGTATGTATACGTTTTTTTCATTTTCTAAAATGAACATCATAAAAAAGACAAAATGTGACCTCCACAGGCTGGATACAGACTCCAAATATTGTACAGAAGCTTCATTTTTTATTAGATTTTCTGTGTTTTTTTTCCCCCCGGTTGCTGGATAAAATCCATACAAATGAAATACTGGCTCACTCAGTAAATAATAATGAAAAGGTAAATTCATTTTACAGCGAAGCCAGTACATGTAAGACATCATCTTGAATGACTGTGATTTTCTTGAACTGATCACCAGGCTATTATAGTCTCTCAAAAATAATATCTGGCTTTTAGGCTCTCCAATTGTGCCTGCAGCCTCTCTTTAACCCTTTGGCTGTTAAGAAAAATTGATTTTTTTAAAAACATCTGCAACAGTATGTTGCTAAAATTACACAGGTGTGGGTGAGTCGCCCTTACGTTGGTGCTCTGAGAGAGGATGCACCCGTTTAGGGGCCAGCTTCTTTCTGCCATGATCTGACCCTCCCCTTGTATCTTTTGATAATTGCTACATAATTATGAAGTTCTTTAAAAGAAAATCAGCCAAGCGTGTTGGCTCGTGCCTGTAATCTTAGCACTCTGGGAGGCTGAGGCTGGAGGATCACTTGAGCTTGGGAGTTTGAGACCAGCCTGAGCAAGAGCGAGACCCCGTCTCTACAAAAAATAGAAAAATTAGCTGGCTGCCATGGGCCCTGCCTGCAGAACCAGCTACTCCAGAGGCTGAGGCGGGAGGATCACTTGAGCCCAGGAGCTGGAGGTTGCAGTGAGCTACAATGACAGATGACGAGGCCACTGCACTCTAGCCAGGGTGGCAGAGCAAGAGTCTGTCTCCAGAAAAAAAAAGCTAAAAAAAATTTTTAAAAAAGTTTACCTTGTGGTTGTTATAATAATGTCTCCAAATCTACCATGTTAGATTCCATCTTACGCTTTTTGGAAAAGGCTGAACGAGTATGCATGGTTTTTGCTTTTTCGTGGGTGGGGGTGGGGACTGACCTTTAGGTGTGTCTGTGCCAGAGAGGACCAACCTCCTGGCTTGCCCCAAACTGAGGAGTGTGCCAAACTGGTAAGTCCCCGGCAAACCAGGATGACTTGGTTACTCTGAAGGATGGCTTTTCTTTGAATTTTGTTTCTTCATGAGTTACAGGTAAAATTCAGCTCAACAACTGTTTTTTGAGCAGTTAATTATGTACAAAGGGCCTCCGAGAACAGAAGATGAGCCAAACCAATGTCTTGCTCTCAGTGTGTGTTGTACCTGCACGAGCTGGTGGATCAGGCCCCCAGACAGCCGCAGGCGAAGGCAGCACCAACCGGCAGGCTGCGAGAATAAAAGGAAGGAATGGTCACCCCGATCGGAGGTGAGCTGTGCTCAGGCATTGCTTTTCTAATTAAAAGCAAAATGCCCAGAGCTCACAAATGCCATGCAAATAGCTCAGTGTTTCTTGTGTCTCTCAGAAGATGAAAATATGGAAGTAAGCCCTTGAGTCAGAGAGAGTTTGTCCGCTGCATTCAAGACGAGTCTTGGGCTTTCTGGAAAGCTTTATTCTGCTTTATGAAAAACTTTGAAGATGGACCTCAGTTGGAACCTCTGCTATTTTTGTCTTCAGCGTCAAAAGGAAACGTGACTGGGTCCAGGTTCAAGTAGCTTTGAACGTGAGGGAAGGAAACTGTGAGATTGAGTAGATGGGCATCCTGTGCAGAAACGCCAGGCTGGTAGAGTGAGGGTCTCTAGACGGGAGGCCTTGGGGACCAAGCCGTGGAGCCCTCTGGTTTAATGTCAGGACGGGCAGTCCCTGGGACAGATTACAGATACTAGAAGGAGAAAGCATGGCGGAATACAGGAATTCTATCTTGGATTTGTCATGAAGGTGTGAAAAGTGGCCAATGGCCAATGGGCAGAGGGTAAGGGCAGAGAAGTCCAGTCCCCGACTGGAATTCCCAATACTCTCTAGTTGTGTAACCTGCGACTGTCTACTAAATCCCTCAAAAACCTCATTTTCTTTTTTGAGACAGAGTCTCACTCTGTTGCCCAGGCTAGAGTGAGTGCCGTGGCATCAGCCTAGCTCACAGCAACCTCAAACTCCTGGGCTCAAGCGATCCTCCTGCCTCAGCCTCCCGAGTAGCTGGGACTACAGGCATGCGCCACCATGCCTGGCTAATTTTTTGTATATATATTTTTAGTTGGCCAGATCATTTCTTTCTATTTTTAGTAGAGACGGGGTCTCGCTCTTGCTCAGGCTGGTCTCGAACTCCTGACCTCGAGCGATCCACCCGCCTCGGCCTCCCAGAGTGCTAGGATTACAGGCGTGAGCCACCGCGCCCGGCCAAAAACCTCATTTTCTTACCTGTAATCCAGGGCACAATTCCTTGACTACAGTTTAGTCATCAGGATTAAATGAGGTAATATAAGCAATTTAGTACAATTTCTGGTACGTAGTACCCAATAAATAGCAGCTATGCATATTATAATTATCAATAATAGGATAATCATTTCATTCAATTGCTATGATGGATTAACACGTGTGAGTTCTTTCTCTTGTCAGTTTATGGAATCCTTTTTCCCCCTGAACTAAAATCATCCTTTTATTGATACGTACTGTAATTATGAGAACCATTTTCTAGCTGATGCACAGATTTAAAACATGAAGTATCTGTTTGATAAATCTCTTAGGATTAAAATCTGACCTGTGTTAAAAAAAGGCTGAGCCAGGATTTCTTCAGAACTAATGAGCTTTCTTCCTGAGAGGGCTGGCCTGATTTTCCTCTGGGATGCGGTTCATCCTCTCCTCCACGGGCGTTTGTATACACGGTGCCGTCTGTCCTCCTAAACTAAGAACCAGGATGGAAGGTAGGAAGTTGCTTGCTTCCCTTGGATCACTGTTGGCGTCTCAGGAAAGTGGGAGCAACAATGGGGACAGCTGAAACGTAAAACCACCCCTGTCCTCGCAAACCTACACCGCCTGATTGGTTTGCTCTCCTCTCTTGCAGCGGTTCCACCGGCTTTTCTGTGCTAGGTAAAGTCATTCCCTTGTCGGGGATTAATCCTCCTCAAGTGCTCTGCTAGCGATGGCAGCATACAGCAGGCACAACTGAGGCTAAGTGTGTGCTCAAGGAGGAGAGAGACACATCTGAAGCACCTGCCCTGGGCTGCAAAGCAAATTTATGTCATGTCCTCTTTCTTAGGAAGGCGGAAATTGCACACAAGCCGGCTAGTCTCTGTGCTGAATTCACCCTCACCTGGGTGACTTCTGCTGCTAAGACAATTCTTTTGGTTTCAAAGGGAAGTAGCAATTGCTCAGTGTTTTTAAAATGACAACTTTGAACTGGGCTGAGTTTGACTGTGCTTTGCTTGGAAGGCAAACATTTATGCTCACCTCCTACCAGAAGACAATATTAAGCAGTAAATCATGTGTCCAGGGCAAGCCGTGTAGACAGCAGCTGTGTCTGCAGCTGGAGTTCAGTGCGCCTGGCAGAGGTCCATTTGTACAAGGTGCTGGGGAGCCTCACGGGAGACCAGCCCTGAGTGAGGATGGACCAGCCTTCATGAGTCCAATCCCGAAGTGAGGCTAGAGGAAGTTGTTAGGAGGAACGTCACTTGAACACCTTCTACTTCAAACCCATGGGTGGGTAAACAAAACAAAACAAAATGGTAGAAAGAAGCAGCTGACAAAGTCATGAAACCCACAGGACTTGGTATAGACCATTGTGTGCTGATCGGGAAGCACAGCAGCTGGTGAGCTGTGGGTACAGTTGAGCTGTGGTTGGTGACTTTGAGGAGAGTGTGTCTGACATGCAGCAAACTCAAGAGTTTACATCTGCAGAATAGAATAGATGTTGCAGGTTGGATTCCTTGGGAAGGGGACTCTAAATGGAGACTTGCATGCAAGGAATTTATGAGAGCATGCTTTTGGGATCAACACTTCCTGGGGAGGGATTGAGCGGAGGGAGAAGCTGGGCTGTGATGGGGCTGACCCCCTGGGGGGATTTGCAGCTGCCATAGCCCTTCGGAGCTGTCCCCTGTTGGGGTTTGGAGGCCGGGTTTTTATACTCCTGCATCAACCAGTCACTGAATGCAGACTGATGCGGACAGGAGGTAAGACCTTGGTTGAGATGGTTGTTTCCAGCCAGCCGAGGACTGAGGGTGTTGGAGGGCAGCAGGCCCAGCAGCTGGCAGGATAAATCTTTCCGTCCTGAGGTTGGGATTTGGGTGGCACAGCACGGTCTATTACAAAGGGACTTATTTTTTGAGAGACTAATAGAATGCCCTAAAGTATTTGTGATTTGGGGAGATAGAAATCCGTGTGGACTATCAAAGCAAACTATAGTACCCCAGGAATTTGGGAGTAAGAAACTGACTTGGTTTAAAGCTTAAACCAAGTTAGACTGAAATGAATAAGATACAATCTGGTTTTGTGATCTTCCCATTCCGAGAAGAGTGTACCTTGAGATGTTCTTATATTCTGGTAAATAATAAATACTCTGTGCACTTGTAACACGTGATACTACAGTGACAATAGCAGCCATGGTAGCAGCAGCCACAGCTAGCACTTACTGAGTGGTAGTGAGCACCAGCACTCCGCTAAGTGCTTACTTACCATGATTCCTAGAAGACAGGTTGTTTCATGATGCTTGCTTTAAGGATGAGGGAACTGATATATGGGGAGTTTAAAAAGCTTGCCATAGTCTACAAAGCTAATAAGTAACAGTGCTGGGTTGCCAGCTCAGGCATGAAAAGAAAAAGTGGAAAGGTTGGAACCAAAGCAAAGTGCTCTTTAGAAGAGATGGTCCCTGATCCTTGAGAGCTGGTCAGGTGAGGTTGCCCGGGCCATGGCCGTGGGTGTGACTGACTGTCTCCTGTTTCCACAATGAGTGTGCTACACAGCTGTGTCCGACCTGCTCACAGCTACGTCCCCTCTGCTAGCCCCACCATGGAAGGGGTGGTCCTCTGGGAGGCAGAGTCCCTTCAAGGTGCTGAAAAAGGTATGTTCAATGAAGGATTAAATGAATGTACTAGAAGGATTATTTTTAGAGTTCAACAGAGTTGAAGCCCTGGACAATTTGCTCATTCTCTCTTTACTCCAGTTTTTTCATCTATAGAAAGGAAGTGATGTCTCAGGGGTGATGTCAGTTTTGGAAACAATCGTTGATCCATCACATAGTTTTGCACAGAATTAGCTCTGAACAAACAGGAGCTATTAGCATTGCTATGATTATAATGATTTTTGCTGTATATGCTGCAAGGTGATAGTTGGTTTAAAAATTGCAAAAAACCAAATAACCTCATTTTCTCAGTCAACTTTGGAAGGCTCAACTCCGTTATCTCTAATGTGCTCTCTTACACGGAAGTATGGAATCCAAGATTTTGATGTTTTTCAGAAGCAGAGTTTTTTTAACAAAATAATTCGTACTAATGTAAAAACAGAATTTCTTGTTTCCGTCCTGCCCCACCCAGTCCCCTTCCAATATTTTCAAGGCACGTCTTGTTTTTATTACCCTTGCATTAACAGATCCACTTCAAGGAGCTTCCCGTGACCCAGGAAATGGAAGCCGACTAAAGATGGAGGAGGAGAGAGGACCAGGAGACATAAAAGGAATTTTATGTTCTTTTAAAGGAGTCATTAAAGTAGTATAAAATAAAGGTCTTGTTTAGATAAGACTCCGGGAAGGGTTTCTATGGCAGGTGGAAAAGCAGAGGCTACCAGCATTTGACAGTGAACTTGGGTAGAGCTGTGGCTAGAGGCCCTATCGGTCGGTGTTCAGTTGCATGTAGGAGAAACTACATCAGTTATTTTATGCTGAAGAAGATTTAACGCAGGGAATATATGTGGAAAGATTGGAGGATCAGGCCCCAGGCTGGACGCCCAGCAGCTATGACCCGAAGGACAACCAAAACCTGCCTGGCAAAGGACTTCTATGGGTTGCAGATAGGAGGCTGGAGAATCAGGAGCTCCCGGGACCCACTGTTGGTTACAGGGTCCTGTTACCTCAGTTGCGAGTATGGAATCAGGAAATCACTGGCCCCCACTGCTGGCTCAGAAACAGCCCCCGGGGCCAAAATCTAGGGATCAGGAAGTTGGCTCCAACATTGTTGACTCCAGCGCCATGACCCACCTTCTAGAGCTGAACCGGCAGAATGAGTGTCTCCCTTCCCACTTAGCATGGGCTTGAACTCGAGTCTTGCTCAAATGCATCTTCAGATGATCCAGGGGAATGTGGGTTGTGCCTTTCCAGCTTCTGAAGTGCGGGAAGGCATGGTAGACAGGGGTGGGAGAGGACGTTGAGCAAACTCACCGATGTTCCCATCACAGCGGCTCACACAGTGGGAAACTGGGAGACTGGGAAGGCTTCATTCAGTCTTTTCTTTTCTGTTCAGCTTCTTTTTGTACTTGTGTGTGGAGAGGACAGAAGGTAAGTGTCTGGCAGCATAAACCACATGACATTCACTTTGTCTTCATCCTGTGAGTGGTTCCAGTTAACCATAACACAGAACCCGAATTGTCTGGACTTCAGTGAAGTCCAGCACTTTGCTAACAACACGTACCCTTAGGGAGAAAAGGCAATTTAACTCAGTTGGAAAATGCAGTCCCTGTCCTTTAAAACTATTTACAAAACTCATACCCATTAAAATCTCATTAAGAAATAAATAAATTCTCATGCACAGGCAAGCATAGTTAATAACGATGAATTTAATGGAGCTGTTTATTTTGTAAAACACTTGGAAAACCATCACTTCTCTTGTGGCCACGGTCAAATAGTGCCCTGATTGTTTCTGTTTAGACTCTTGGGTCACTGCTGAATGCTTGGATCCTAATCAGCTACCTTTTTAACAAGAGCACAGGATAGCAATCGTGTTTGAAGCCTAATTGACTAATACAATGTCCTGTAATCTCTGTGAGGTCAGAGACCCCATCTTTCAACCACCCCCTGCCCCACCCGCCCACCTGCCACCAGTACCATAGACGTAGCGAATGGGCAACAAATATTTTTTGACCATTTTTAAATCAATGATGGAATGCATGAGTAAAAAATTGCTAAATGAATCACACCTTTATTTTTAATGGTGGTGAAACCATGGGAAATAAAATAGTGCTTTTCTCTTTTGGAAAAAAAAACCATTTTAACATTTTTTTAAAAAGAATGCTTGCGAAAACAGTTTCTGGATATCGTAGTCAATTATTTTCCCCCTCAGAGTTTTATTCCCGACAAGATTCTCATCTTGAATGAGATTCACTTTGTGATTATTACTTGGGCTTCTCATTCCCTGGAAGGTGTAGCTGTGGCCACAGCAGAAGGAGGACGGTCTCCCAGTGGCTCCTGTACTCGAGGCTTCTCTTCAAGCACTTAGCACACCTCCCATCCTTTCCGAGATTTCATCATTCAACCCAGAATGGCCATTTCCTCAGCACTTCTCACCCCTCCTGGACCCTGATCAATGCTGTCCTTTTTGACCTTTGCAGACAGCAGTGGGAAAAGCAAAATTTTCCTCTGCAAATTATAAACTGCAAATTATTTTTCCCAGTGAGCTTGCAATGAATGACCCAGGATAGCATGTCACGGTAGGAATGTCCAGACAGCATTATAATGATACAGTCCAATATTTTTCTTTTGTAGGAGACTTCTGAGGAGCAAAGATATGAGCTCCAAGCAATCTGTTCTCATCATGACGTGTAAGGAATGGGATAACTTACAAGGGTAAAAAGACCAGGGATTATTTCATCACTTAAGCATTCCAACGTTATTTTTGAGCACTTGATGTATCCAGCAGAGCATAAAAAAGAGAAAATTTCTGCCCTCACAGGACTTACCTTCTAGTAGGAAGATGTAGTAAACAAATGCATGCATGCACAATAAACATGTCAGGTTTGGGTCATGGGAATGGAGAAAAATAAAGCAGGACAAGGTAATGAGGGATGACATTGAAGCAGATAGTGATGTGAAGGGGACAGAATGTTCGAGGCAGGAGAAATGAGTGCAAAGGCCCTGGGAGCAAGAGCGTGGAGGGGTCTGGTTGGGGGCCAGGCAGTGAAAGGCCTTGTTAGGCCTTGAGAAGGAGTTTGGATTTTTTTTTTGGGGGGTGTGATGGGACGCCAATAGAGCACCAAGAACAAAGGATCAACTGGATCTAATTTATACTTTGAAAGAATTTCTCTGCTACCAGATGGAAAATGGAATGCAGGTGGGGTAAGGTGGGAGCAGGTCACCAACCGGGGCTGTTGCAGTTATCTGGGTGGCTCGGATGAGACTGTTGGCCGTGGGGGTGTTGACAAGTGGTCACGGAGCTGCACTAAATAAAATTTGGGTGGATGTGCAGAACAGTGACAATATGATTTTTATTCCTGTTGTGCTGTGGACATTATAGGGGGAAGTGGGCTCAGGTGGCAAGTAGAGGGATTTAGTTTAAAAGCAGAAAAAAGAGTGGCAAGAATCAATTCCGGATGGTGTCGATGGAGATAATGTGGAATATCTTTCTCTGAGATATTATAGGAAGGAAGGAAGAATTGAGGCTTTAAAGGAAGAAAATGTTCCAAATAAAAGTAATCATGCGCTCTTCAGTGTTGAAAAAAATACCAGCAACAACCTGACATTTCTTTTTTTTCTCCTTGTAATGGACTATGTTTTAGAGCAGTTTTAGGTTCACAGCAAAATTGAGAGGAAGGTGCAAAGATTTCCCATATACCCTGTGCAGCCATGAAGGCATAGCCTTCCCTGGCTTCAGTATCTCCCAACAAAGTGGTACCTTTGTTGTGGCTGATGGACCTACAGTGGGACATCATTGTCACCCAAAGTCCACAGTTTGCATCTTGGTCTTATGTGATGAAAATTTCTGCTCACCTGGGCTCCTTCCTTTCATGTCCTTTTCAGCTAATTACGTAAACATGAGATTAGATTTCTTGAAAGTGCATCATCAGAACCTTGTCAAGGACAAAAGTTAAGAACAAGTTCACATATATGTCTAGGAAAGTTGGAAAGATAGGGAAAAAATCCACTTGCTTTCTCCAAGAACTACAGCAGCTTCTGAAATAGAAAAAATACTAGGGAAAGCTGAAGCTTCAAGGACAAATATCTAGAGAAAGGTTCATAGGAGTCAGGTCAGAATTACTAACGCAAGAAATGAGATGCAACTTCCAAAGGCGAAATAGAACATTCTTTTTTCTCTTTTCTCTATTAGGAGCGAGAAAAGACCAGAGCAGAGTGTTGTCCTTTAATTAGATAGGAAAGAAAGAGACTTACTGATGACATCAAAAGGCCGTAGGGCATTCCATGTCTTTTTAAAAACCTTTCTGCATGATCAAGTGAATGGGGACGTGGAAATAGGTAATGCCTTCTTTAGGAGAATGAAAAGAGAAAAAGACTCACAGGATGATAATTTAAATAAGTGAGCTTGGTATCTAAATGTGCAGGCCCTGACGATTTGCATTCAAGGGTACTAAAAGAATTGGCTGGAGTATTGTGGACCATAAACTGAATATGAGTCAGCAGTTTGTAATGCTATTTAAACTTAAAAAAGGGAACATGTTGGAGAGATGTATTAACAGGAGAATGACATGAAAATGGCAAGGATGTGTTCTCTAATACCCGGCATTGATCAGCCATCCTTGAGAATACAGTTACCAATTTTGGTCGCCATCTACTGAAAGAGATGAGTAGGTTCAAGGAAAGAACCACAAAATGATGAATGGAACAAAAAATAAGTGAGGAGGTTCAATGGCAGAGATCGAAAGTTAAATTCTCTATTTTTACATCACCTTGGTTAAGAATACCAAATTCCAGGTCCCATTGACTAATGTTTCTATTTTTTGTAGAAACAGAGTCTCGCTCTTGCTCAGGCTGATCTTGAACTCCTGGTCTCAAGCAATCCGTCTGCCTCAGCCTCCCAGAGTGCTAAGATTACAGTCATGAGCCACCGTGCCTGGCCAACTAGTGTGTTTTTAATCCTCTAAAACTGCTAATCTCCCTTTTTAATAAAGCAAATGTAGGTTTCAGGCTCAATGCCTTGGGGGCTAGAATTATTTCTTAGACTTTTTTTTTTGTATTGAAATGTAATATATACACTAGAAAGGAGTGTAAATAAAAAAATGTCCACTTTGATTAATTATATTAGCTAGAATTTAAATTTATTTCTTCTCATTGCACTTATTTACACAGCTCCCTTTTATTTATGCCGGTGATACTGGTTTCTAAGGCAGTGGTAAAAAAGTTTTATTTTAAAAAGAAATTTATTAAGTAAAAAAAATTGATTTAAAGAGAAAAATATTACTCCATTTCACAGAGTCTAAAGATTCACATTTCCCCCCAATATTTTAATGTCTCTGGAATTATGATACAACACACAACGGATGTCATCTTACAGTGTCCATGAACTAGGTCATGTAGTGTGCTTAGAGTGGTATACAATCTTCAGCTAACACTTGTGGTTAAATCAAGAAAAGTCAATATCAGAGTATTTTACATTCACTGAAATGTGATAAATAAATACTACTACAGGTTGTACTCTGATACAAAAAAAGAATGGGGGATGTGGTATGCAGATACCTGAAGTTTGAGAAATAATAGCTTAGTGACCTACTCTTCCCATCTGATGTCTTTGCCTTTTAACAGGGGTTCTCTAGAGAGGCGATGCCTTAACACCAAAGAGGGGTAGCGTGGTAGGAAGTTCAGCCTTGTGGCCAGGTTGTGGGTGTTGGGACATCCTGGGGGGCAAGTGAGCTTTGTTTTGCATCCCCTCAATGTTCCTGGCATGCCAACCTTGTGTCTGTCCCTGGGGCTTGCCTGGCCCTTTGGGATGTCTATGTTATCCTTGCTGAGAAATTTTTAAGCATCACCTCTCAGGCTGCAGGCTTATGGACTGTAAGGAAAGCAGCTTTCAGATGCAGATGACTGTTACACGAGAATATAACCAGTACCCCTGAATATCAGATATCTGCCCTTAGACTTGCCCCGGCACCTTGACAACCCAATGTGATGACTTCTGCCAAGAAGCCTCCAAAGACATTTTTTACAGGAATGGAGGAAGGAAGCCTACCTGTGGCCTCCCAGTTGGAGACTCCAGGTGTGGCTGTCCTGTGTGGCCTGAGCAGCTAGGGGCCAGCAGCAGCCTGCAGTCGGCTCCCCGGTCTCCTCTGCTGGTCTGCAAGCAATAGCTGCGCATTTGTATGCCACACCATTTGCATAGTCTAACGAGATGGGCTATAATTGGCCTTCATTGATTTTGTTTTCATTGAGCTAAAATAGAGTCAGAGCTTCTTAGGCTAGAAGAACTGATTGATTTGTGGTAGAATTCAGGACTATTCAGTTGAAGAAATAATTAATTATGTTCTTATTTAGTAATCATCAGGGTTCAGCCTGTTTCTTAGCAGAAAGAGCGTGCTCAGCAGAATCGGACCCTGCCAAGGCAGGGACGCTTTAAAATAGGTACTTTAGCCAGGCAAATGGATACCACACAGAGTACTTATTATAATACTATCATTATATTTCAAAGAAATCTTTGTGTAGATTGGAGACAACCAATCTCTGTGCATATGTAGAGAACAAGAGACATGCATTATATATTTTTGTTCTTCTTCCTCCTCCCATAAACATATTGCCCATCTATTTGTCTCTTTCTCCACGCATTCATCCATCCTTTTGTCTGTCCATGCATCCTTGAATCCATCTACCCATCCTCCAATACTTTCTAAGTTCTCCATGAGCTAATTGTCTGAGTGAGTGGTAACTTCCACCTTTGTCTTCCACGTCTCAGGTCTGGGAGTTGGTCCAGATTGGCCCCAACCCTAGAGAAACAGACAAGAGAATTTCAGCCTGGTCTGATTACCCTGAAGCTTGGAATACTTAGGAAAGTAGGGGTGTTCCACAGGCCATCCTATATAGTTGGAGTAGTTTGGAATTTTGAGCTGATTATGATTCAGATCTTTCTCAACGGTTTAGTACCATGTCAGTCTCTCCCTTTTTTAATTTTTTTGAAATTATTGGGTACAATTTTTGGATACAATTTGTTCCTATTAGAATGAATTATATTCTCTAAATTGAAGCTTTATATCTTTTGAGGAACAAGGTATAGATATAAATAACCACATTCTCTTTTCATTCAGTAGACATCGCGTAGGTCAATGTGTAAGGTATTATCGTGATACAAAGATGAATAAAACACTATAGTCCAAAGACTCACCATGAATAACAATGACACTCCTACCAGTTGGGAAATTCCAAGAGTTTAAGGAGCTCTATCCCATGAAACTGGGACACAGACAAATTCTTTATTATACAATGATAATTTAAATAGGGCAAGAATCAGTAAATATTTGTTAAATGAATGCATGGAAGGGTAAATGAGAAAATGACATTAATTTGATGGGTGTTCTGAGGGAGTTGAACCAGGCCCTCTGATATCTTTCTGGGTAATAAACTTGGGAGCCTCTGAAAGTTTTATCCTATGAAGTGTCCTGAATCTGCCAGTCCAAATACACATGCTTACAGGGGTCATGCATCTTGGATTCAGGGTCTTAGTTGGCCCTTCAGCTGGGTGTGGCAGGTATGGTGATGGTGGTGCTTCTCCAGAATGCACTATACCTTGCACGCGCCATACCATATCAGAAGATACTCGTTTAACAAATATTTAATGAATGCCTACCAGACCTAGGCACTGTTCTAGGTGCTGGGGATACAGTGGTGGACACAGTAGGAAAAAATCCCTGCCTTTTTGGAGCTTTCATTCTAGTAGGGAGAGACAGACAATAAACAAATAAGCACATAAAGATATGCTAGTCAGGTGGTGATAAATGCTTTGGAGAAAAATAAATTGAATGCCCAGAACCTGGCGCCGCTCCTCTGCAGGCCGGGCTGGTGAGGCCTGGACAAGCAGCCAACTCTGGGGCAAAGTTTGTAATTTGCTGTTGCTGCTGCCTGCCCTCCGGGTTAGGAAAAAAATCTGTCCCTGAATGTTTAGTGAGTCTGCTTGGCCTTTTGATTCTGCAGTGATTAAATGCCAGGCTATTGGGAATTAGTTTTATTCTAATTCAAGGTTAAATGTAGAAAAGACCTTCCTCTTCTCCATCTATCAAAATTCAGCTATGGATCTTTTAAAGGTGTCAACCCCTCTTTGAAGGCTTCTCTGACCTGCCCCCACCCCAGCTGCATTTAATCCCTCCGTTCTCTGCTTTCGTAGCATTTAACCTACAGTTCTGTTGTATTGCATTTCATTCCATTTTATATGGAATTACGTGCTTATGGGCTCTGTTTTCCAATAAAATTTGTAATTTCCTTGGAGGCAGAGAGGTTCTTTTTCACTGTCATCTCACTTGTATTCATCTCCTTCCACCATCCTAAGGTACTTTCGAATGCTTGGTACATAGTAGTTGTTCAATTAACTATTGATTGAAAGAAAGACACCTTAAAGCATGCTTATCAGTGTTGACACCTGATTTGAAATATGTGTTTCTCATATGCTTTCTGCTGACTTCCCAGGTGAATGGAATTTTCACTAGTTTCCTTAGAACATTAGTTGTGACTATTTCTTAGGAAAAGCATTTCAAAGTTAAAACTTTTGAACGAAAAAAAAAAGACTTGTGAATGAAATAACAACAGACACTGAGAACAAGAACATCAGTAAACATATACTTATTGTTTCTTTTCTCATTGCAGAAGAATACATATTCATTATAGAAAGTTGAGAAAATATATATAAGCACACAGAAAATAAAAATCACTTTCATTAACTCATTCTTTCAAAAGATATCTATTGAGTCATTACTACTCTCGAGGTACATGCAAAACATTGGAAATATAACATTAAATAAGATAGGCCGAGTTCTGTTTCCACAGAAGAGAGAAATTAAACAGATAATTATCACTTACACAGTTAATGAACTGTAATTTGCATAATTTTTACACATGAAGATAGTTAATGCTAACATTTTAGAATATATTCATCCCATCTATTCATAAAAGCAACATATTCATAAAATTTTAAAAAAGGGATAATACTACAATACTGTTTTATAACCTGCTCTTTTAACCGGACATATGGTGGATATTTCCTTAG
This sequence comes from Varecia variegata, assembly GCA_028533085.1. Classification (NCBI taxonomy): domain Eukaryota; kingdom Metazoa; phylum Chordata; class Mammalia; order Primates; family Lemuridae; genus Varecia; species Varecia variegata. The sequence continues at coordinate 2,087,875 of CM052454.1, forward strand.
ATCTTTTAACATGATTCTACAGTATCATTTTAGATTAGCCAAGAAGTATTTTAAGGATGTTCCCAACTTTCCGAATTGTGACCTATCGATTATTGACTTAGAACACACTACTGGAATTGTCATTTTTCTAGCAAAGGACTGGCCACACTGTAAAGCTTTTGATGGGTTTGGCTAAGTTACCTGCCACCTGTGCGTGAGATGACTTCTGTCAGCATTTTCTTTTTGCATTGAGAAAGGACTTCACCTGGTCCACGTGTTTCCATTTGGGAACGTGTGATCGGTTCTTACACAGCGATTTCGAATGTTCCTCTGCAAAGCAGATAATGGGGGAAACCTGGAGTCAGTTTAGGCCAGAGACGCATTTGCCAAGGTGGCTGTCGGGACTGGCGTCCGGTTTCAGCGCTTGCACCACGGAGCGAGGGAGCGACGAGCGAGGCCCCATATTCTTTATATTTATGCAAATTGATTCTTCAGTGTAGCCATCGTCCCGCCACCGCGTGGAGAAAGGGCATTTGAGAAAAAATCCGGGGCTAAGAATGTCAGGGACACAGAGAGAGAGCCAGGGCAAATGGCACCGGTGTCCCTGACGAGACTACAGAGGACAAGCGGCCCGGGTACCCGTGAGGGGACGGTGAGGACAGCGGTCCGTCAGGGACAGCTTTGCCCCAGGCGGCAGCCATGGCGCCGCGGCGGGGGACGACGCTCCGGGCGACACGACACTCGGCGCGACACGACGCCCCGCGTGACGCGACGCCCCGCGCGACGCTCGGCGCCATCTTGCGCGAGAGGCAGACGAGAGACGCCGTGGAAAGGTTTGTCCCCTCTCTGATCCTATCAGTGTGACACTTAAACCGCTAACGATTGCTACCTTATGTTGCTAGTACGGTCCAGGCACTAAAGACATTCCGCTTTTCTTCCTAAAACGTGATTTTTTTTTCAATACAAAATGGAAAATGGCTGGTAGCAAACAGGGACCCGGCTTGTGGGTTTTCCGTGACGTGAAGGGACTGCGAGGTCGTGCGGGAAGCAGAGCCGGGATGCCAGTGGCCTCGGGCTCCCATCTGGTCGCCTGCCTCTGGGACCCCGGGCAGGTCCCTGAGCCTCTCGGAGCTTCGGTCTCTTCACTGTTTGTTAAAACTGAGGGACTTTGACGAAATGGCCTTAATGTTTCTTCCGGCTTTAAGTGATCTCTGATTCTCTGTCCCCGAAAGCAAAGCTTTTGCAGGTTCAGATGGAAGCTTGTCTTGTTCCCTCTGCTCCACTGCAGGGAATAACGTGATTATGATGGTTTTCAGCCTCGCATCTCTTCTAGGAACTTCTTCTTTGAGTCCTGTTAGAAATAGAGGGTTTTGGGATTTGTAGCATGATTACTACCCACGAGTGACAAATTCTTCTTTGTATTTCTGTCTTGATCTTTGCGGTCGCTAGGTCTGACTTCATATTTGTAATAATGATAATGAAAGAGGAAGCCTCTGCATTCCTCATTACTTTCTTCTCCATTCTTCACTTCCTGTCTTACCTCATAAAACGATGAGCACTTTGCAATTTATGGAAACAGTTGTTCTGTAGAAGACCACCATGCTCCAGTGACTCTCAGAATGGCTCCATCCTCATCAACCCTAGAGAGAAGAGCGTGCTTTTGCGTGTCCGTGTGCACGCGTGCACACACGCATCCACCCGGAGTTGAGAAACACAAATTAGAAAGAGGAATGATGAGGTGGTTGGGCTTCAAAGAGAACGTTTGTAGATTCTATCTGGAGCACATTTTATTAAAATTGCAACAGACTTTCTAAAATCAGATGTATGGTTCATTAAGGGAACATTACCTTACAATTATGATTAATTAGATTAAACTTAGGAAAGTGTGTTATGTGTTCAAATCAAAAGGGCGGGGGAAGATGATGGATGATGAAAGAGTGTGATAAACGAAGAAAGCAGCTGAACTAAATTGAATGTGTATTCATCCGTTCTCACTTCATAACTGATGATAAATTGGGCATGTCACATTTAACAATACGTATCTGGGCTTAAGCACGCAGTTTCGGCTCCTGTTTGCTCATGTCTTGTGATAGGTCGTTGAGACTGAAGAATTGAAATTTTAGTACCTGGACTTTTGTCTGCCCACCTCTCACCTTGGAAAACACAGTGGATATCTAACTGGATTAAGACAGTTTAGGGAATTGTTAATACATAATAAAAAATCATACTTCCTCAGGTCATGCTTATGGTATTCAAAAGTAGAATACTTATGTTACTTTCCCCAAAATGTATGCTTTTTCCCATTTGCAGGCCCAATGAGGGGACAGAGGTGGAATGCACCTAGAACCATAGAAATCTTTCTCTTCTTTTGCTCTCTCCAATGTAGCCATGTTTACCTTGGCAGTCAGTTGGAAGAAACACCCTAAAAGACTCATTAGAGAGTCTGGGAATTTGAAAGTGAGGGGTAAACATCAAGCAGTTTACCTCAGTTTCCTGAAATCTCAAGTTTTCCAATATTTTACATCACACTGTAGTCTCCCAAGGACCATTTGAGATTTACAAAGCTGGTGTTGGGGTCAGAGAGAAAGTCTGTGGAAAATGCTTCCAGGCAGACCAAAATTAGACATATTTGCCACACCGAGTCAGGAGTGGCTTATGGAAAGAATCTGTTCTTGCTAGAAAAGTTCCAGAGAGTTCTGATGTAGGACCTGACACACAGTCTTTCTCTGCTCTTTCGTTCCCACTGAATTTGAATGAAGACAATATGAAGTGAGCGATGGTTTCTGGAAAGATCACACAACTTTTTTTTCCCTCTGTTTTTGAGTTTTCTAAAAGAATTTTGGTGAGATTCATTTTGAGTTGTGGTGAAGGTTTCCGGTCAGTTTTGATTTTATCTAAATTGCACGGACAAGCCCTACCTCAAAATCTATTTAAGCATTTCTAGCTTGATATTTTCAGTAGCAATAAAGCTTTCAAGGGACTGAGTGTCTTTCGGAGGAAGAATTAGCCTATTCCTCAGAGTAAAGGAGGCATTCTAAAAGACAGAAGGGGGGACAAACTGTGGTCATTCAGGAGTTAGGAAGGGAATAAATGCTGGTGCTAACAGAAGTAGCTATTCAGAGTTACATGGCTAGAAACCAGGTCTAGGATGGTGGTTCTCAACTGTCGGGGTCGGGGGGTGAGGGGCAATTTTGCCCCCCTGGGAACATTTGGCAATGTCTGGAGAGATTTTTGATTGCCACACCTTTTGGGGAGGGGTGCTACTAGCATCTGTGGGTAGAGACCAGGAATGCTGCTAAACACCCTGCAATGCCCAGGACAGGCTCTTGCAACCAAGAGTTATCTGAATCACCCAATTCAAAATGTCACTAGAGATGAGGTTAAAAAACCTAGTTTAGGGTGAGGCATGAATTTAAAGAATGGCAAATTAGTGAACTTGGTGAGCAAGTGAAGATGAAATTTAAGGGCAGTTACAAGGCTGACATATATACATGAGTCTAAATTATGTTCTTAAAATTAGCACAACAAACACATCAGCCAATACTATGCCAAATGAACCCTAAATTCAACAACTTGACCATAGTACTAATAACTTTGAGAAGAATATAGTGTAAATTGGGTTAGTCTTGGATCCCAACCAAAGTGTTTTAATTCCAAAATAATTTTGTCCGGTTTAAATCTTTTTAATAATGTATTCTCTTAGCAGTTGATTTGTTAAATCACAGTGAGTTTTTTAAGGGGGTGTTACTATCTCTCCTTTTTATATGGTGAGGAATTGGAAGGGTAGGCTTCGATCTTATGATGAAATTAGGAATCAGAATTCAGCTATCTTGAGTGTGTTGCTTGATTCTTCAAGTTAAACTGCTTCCCTTTCCCAGGCCAAGACATTGCTCTGTCTCCTGAAGAGGATGTTCTCTGTTAATGGCAATGTTAATGTGTTTGGAAAATAATATCCTGAAGGTGAGAGAAGGTGGAAAAGCCTTGAGCCATGCTAAACTATTCAAAAGAGGAGCTTAGAAGAAGAAATTGTCACACTTGTCTGAGTTCTGACGTGAAAATACATTTCAGAGGCAAGACAATTCATCTGTCAGGCTTCCTGTTGGAAGAATATTTACTCAGCTGTGGGAAGAGAGTTGCCGTGAGCATCCAAGATAATGAAAGTTTGATAATACTCAATATTGTGGAAATAACCCTGAATTGAGTAGGTTCTTAGTGTCAGAATGCAAGATGATAAAGAATCTGGAGGAAAACTTCCTGGAGAGCAGAGAGCAACAGCATCCATAGCTGCAGTTTCCTTACGAGAAAGCTGGGTCCTGTTTTTGGCAGGAGGAAGAAAGAACGTGTTGAATTCACTTTTTGTTTTGTTTTGTTTCAACTCGTTTTTTTTTATCATGGTAAAATACACGTAACCTCAAGTTTGCCATTTTAACCAATTTTAAGGGTATAATTTAGTGGCCTTAAGTACCTTAACAAGGTTGTGTGACTGTAACAGAGTCGTCACCCCTCCTCCAGTAGGTATAGAAGGGAAATATTGGGGAACATGGAACAGAGGGAATGGCCTGAAAACAAACAAACAAACAAACAAAAATGTCAAAAATGTCTCTTTAAAACTTCCCCTGCTCTTTTTAACCTGCATGTCTGCCTCATGCCAGTGGTAGGAAGGAGCAGGGAGAAGGCCTTTTGTCCCTATCCCAGGTGGCAGCAGCCCCGCAGATGGACGGCTGGCAGAGTTCACAGGCTTTGTCTTGGGCAGAGATGGGGCGATTAGAATAGTTAACCACAGTAATCGCCTGCAACCGAGAACCCGTCCTTTAAAAGCCCTGTATTTCTGCCTATGTATGGGCAGGAAATTTGGATTTTGAGATGAGAATGTCTACCATTTTTCTTCCTTTGCTGGCCAAGCAAAATCTCTTTCCTCATTCCTGAAGCATTTGTCCTTGTTCTTCTGATTTGGCCTCGTGGACAAGTGCTGAGTTTTAGGTGACATAACCATCACCACTATCTATTTCCAAAATTTCTCATCACCTGAAACAGAAACTGGGTAACTATTAAGCAATAACTTCCCATCCCCCCTCCCCTCAGCCCCGGCAGCCTCTATTCTACATTGTCTCTAGGAATTTGCCTCTTCTAGATACCTTTTATAAGTGGAATCATTCACTGTTTGTCATTTTGTATCTGGCTATAGCTCGCTTTTGCATTCTTAGTGCCTAGTTAATGCCAGGAACAAGAAACGTACTTGGTAAATAAATAGGAAACAAACTAAAGTCATAGTTGGAACACAGAAATAGCATGCACCTTCAGAATTTAACACATTGAATAGTTTTTAAACTTTGTTATTGATAATGATGAAACCTTGCATTTCAACAGGTGCTTCATATTTTTTTCAAAGAGCCTTGTCAGTTCATCTCACTTGATGCTTGATTATTGTTTTGGATAAAAAAGTGCCACTCTTTTCAGGGTAGATTTAAGTAAAACATGTATCTACCCTTATGTTAATATTTTAGTTTTTCTAGTTTCATTGTATTTAGTAACATTTTAATTTGCGATTTTTGGGAAGAAGCCCCTGTGATAGCCTGGTCTGGGGGAGTGAATGAATTCTATGCTTCCTAATCATTTATTGATGAGATTAAGGCCCACCCCTCCCAAGAAGGAAGTTGAAGCTCTAAGATATTAATTGTATCATTTTGGTCCCACAGGAAATTAGCAAGAGCCAGAGTTAGAATCCACAGCCTCCAGGTCCCCAAGGCTCTGCCGTGCTGTGCTGCCCACCGCACGCAAACCTTCCTTTCCCGGGGGTCTGTTCTCGGTGACCTCTACTGGTGCCCACAAAGCATGAAGAAAAAGTAACCATCCGCCCATGAATTCTCCCACCAGTGCAAACAGTGCAAATTGTTTTCTTTTGGGGTCAAAGCTTTGCCACCTGCCATTTCGGACTTGGCAGAAGGCTGAAATACATCATCTGAGGGGTTATACACTCGATGTCACCCGTTACTGACTAGTCCTGACTTTTCCCTTGGTGACTGCCCCTCCCTCCTGCCTCATGTTGTCTCCAGAATGCTTGTTCTCCCTGTTGAGCTCCAGGTGCTTAGAGGAGAATGGAGAGCGATTTTGTTCCAATTACAGATGCAGCAGAAAGGAAAGGTTAAGCAATTAAACTAATGCCCTCTTCATTGCCAACTTTATTTGTCCCTGTTTCTATGATCCCATCTTTTTTCTTTTTCCCTTTTTGTGCAGTCTGTGTTTTGACACTCATTGCACTTCCCCTCTGATACTGTCTCATAAAATTCTCAGCCAGTCGCATAATTGCCGGCCAGCTCTGCAGGCTACACGCTGCTTCCCCCCCAGAGCGCCCGGCAGAGAAGGCATTTAAGCTTGACACTGTCATTTCCCTGGGCTGAGTTCCGTCCTTTTATCGCTGAAAGGCTTTCAAGTATGCACCGCAGTGCACTTACTTTTCTCTTAATATAACTTCCATCCCACCTTCCTCGTCTGCTTGCCAAGCAGGGAAATAGACTCGTCCGCTTGGAATAATCAGATGATACTGCGATAGGAAAAACAGGGCGGGGAATAGTAAGTAGCTAATTTACTGGGGACAATACCTTCAGTCTAATCTGAATTTTTTAATCGACAGGCATGAGAAGAAAAAGGTTTAATGGCCGTGGTGATACTTCAGTGACAAGATTTGGGCTTTATTAAGGCCCTTGATTTGGAATTGCAGTGGGGAAGGGGGAGAAAGGACAGAAGAGTGGGTGAAGTAGTGTCAGCCAGGGGTAGAGTCACATCTTTTCTAATATGTGAATGTAAATCTTCAGTGTGTGCCACTAGAGTTCAGTATACGCCATTCGGATTTAGGGATGGACATGCTGATTGTCTGGCCCCTCTTGTCTTGCTCTGGGTCCCGAAAGGCAACTGCCCTATATGCCTTGGGACTCGCACAAGAGGATACTGCATCAGCTATGCTCCCTGCAAAGTCCTGATGGGGGTAATATGGACTTGTGTCTCCTCTAGCCTGTCTCTAGCCCCTGCTACCATTTTGATTCTGACACCCATTGGGTCTTTTAAGATCAGTGGTTCTCACACCAGGCTCATCTTCAGAGTCAGCTGGAGAGTAACACCTCCCCCCTCCTCCTTCCACACCCAACACACACACATACACCTATCTCACACACACACCACACAGATACACACCACATGCACACACATACACATATCACACACACCGCACAGACACACACCCAACACACACATACACATATCACATACACCACACAGACACACACCACGTGCACACACATACACCCAACACACACATACACGTATCACACACACACCACACAGACACACACCACATGCACACACATACACATATCACACACACCACACAGACACACACCCAACACACACATACACATATCACACACACCACATGCACACACTTGTACACACACTCCAAACAAACATACATATACCACAATGAATGGATGAAATAACAACGCTTTTGCAGAGTGGTAGTTAAGAGGCTAGACTCTGGTCCCAGATTAACTAGGTTTGGTTTTTTTTTTTTTTTTTTTT
>CM052454.1:2095525-2131843 GCA_028533085.1 Varecia variegata
TTTTCGTTGGCAAGATAATTTCTTTCTATTTTTAGTAGAGACGGGGTCTCGCTCTTGCTCAGGCTGGTCTCGAACTCCTGACCTTGAGCGATCCACCTGCCTCAGCCTCCCAGAGTGCTGGGATTACAGGCGTGAGCCCCTGCTCCCGGCCTAGGTTTGGTTTTTGACTATGCCACTTATTAGCTGGGTGACTTTGGTCAAATCACTTAACCTCTCTGTGCCTCAATGTCCTCAGATAGCATAGTGTCAGCTATTATTTTTATTACTGTCATTGTTATTGTTTTTAAATGCTGCGGGAGGATTAAAGGGATATCAACAGAGGGTTTGGATAGAAACAACACAATACAAGGTCTCCTTGGTGACCTTGGGCAAGTCACATGACTGCTATATAAAATGGTGATTTAAAACCCCATCTGTGTCACAGGTATGTAATAAGAATCAGAAATAACACTAGTGACTATTTATTGAGTACTTCTCATGTGCCAGGGGCTCTTCTAAGCATTTACACATATTACCTCATTTAATTCTCATAACACCTAATGAGGTAGATACTCTTGTTTCTCTCCCTTTTGCCAATGAGGAAACTGAGTCGCTTGTCCATGGTCACAAAGCTAGCAAGTATAGGGCAAGGACTTGCACCCAGGCCTGTCTCGCTCTAAAATTGTACACACAACCATCATGCAAAACTGCACCCCAACTAAGGTAACAATGCTTGTGAAAGTTTTGATCATGCTGCTTTCGCTCAGTGCTTGGGTTGGATGTAATACACAGAAAGAGGGAGAACTTTGATCTGGGTGTCGTCTTAATCGATTCACGGTGCTATAACAGAATACCGTAGACTGAGTGGCCTAAACAAACATTTGTTTCTCACAGTTTTGGAGGCTGAGAGGTCCAAGATCAAGGTGCCAGCAGATGTAGTGTCTGGGGAAGGCACTGTCCCTGGTTTGCAGACAGCTGTCTTGTCACATCCTCACTTGGTGGAGAACAGAGCGAGGTCTCATTACAGGGCACTAATCCCATTCACAAGGGCTCCACCCTCATGGCCCGATGACCTCCCAAAGGCCCCACCTCCTAACACCATCACCTTGGGAGTTAGGATTTCAACATATGAACTTTGGGGGGACATGAACATTCAGTCCTTAACAGATATGAAGAACAGACGAGGAAAAAGAAGATGGGAGTATTACCGGGAAGTGCTTGGAGGAAGTCCAAGCACTGTGTCTGAGCCACCGATGGCCAGCACTTAGGCTGGGTCTGCATGACACCAAAACCAACGGTCAGGTCGGCATGTTGCTTGGGCTGGGCAAGGCAACCAGTTGGTTGACCTGATTTGAACCCCTCGTAACATTGCCTTGGCATTGGGTAGTAGGATGGTCCAAGTTCGAGAAAAATGGGAGTGAGATGATCTCTTGAAGTGTCTAATGGAGAAAGATGACAAGCGTGTGTCACAGAGAGCATCCCAGACCAGGAAGCATGTGTCACAGAGAGCATCCCAGACTGGGAGTCGGGAGACGGGGTTTGTGTCCAGGCTGTGCCCCGATGAGTGGTGTGGCCCGGGGCAAGGCCACCCAGCTGGATCTCAACCAGGAAATGAGGTGCCTTGTAGTCATCGCATTTTATAGTTTGCTTTTATAATATTTAGGGCAGATGATTTATTAGTGGTGTCTTCCTTTAAGACAAAATTTCTCAGAAGTGTCACAATATATTGAGGTGTTTTTTTTTTTTTCCTTCTGAATTCCTCATTATGTATGCATTGGTACAGAAGTCCTGAAAGGTGTTTTTAAAGAACTCCCTATTACAGATGCAAACAGTATCCATCTCCCCTTGCTTTTCAGGGGGGCCAGGAAAGGAAAGGCCTGCTCTTTTCGGTTATTCATGGTGTCCAACCCCCACTGTGTCCCTGATCCTTCCTATTAGCTTTTCAGCGTGTTTTTATTTTCACAAAGTGGCAGCCTCTCTAATTACAAAACACTCTCCCTGCAGCGAACACCCTGACTTCTTGCCTTGGGTTTCAGCGTGGATCCCGCTGCCTCAGGAAGCAAGGTGCCCCTGCGTGTTTCTCTGTCATCCTGCGTGTCCTCTCTAGGGAAGACACCACATGGCAGTGTGACCATGTCACCTGCCTTCCCCACTAGGCTGCCAGCTCCATGAGCCCGGGGCTCTCGTCTCATCACTTGCTCTTTGTTGTACTCCCAGCACCCAGCAGAGTGCCTGACGTATAGAGGAACTTCTAAAAGGTTTGTGAATGAATTAACACATGGATTAAGGAAAGAAGAAGAGATGCAGAATTTTCCTTTTATTATGCTCAAATGTTTTACCCGGAGGTACTCTTATTCCACCTCCTTTCCCCCTAGGAATTGTATGTGCTATGTTCACCTGATTGCTTTGACTGGGAACATAAAACGGTCACTACCTTAATCAAGTGACATCAGGTGGGAGACGAAGGCACTGCTAATTTTTTTTTTTTTCTCAAAAGGGAAATACCCGTTCCAGGTTGCAACCATCCTTCTATAAAACTCGGTCACGGCGAGTGTCCGCAGATCAAGAGATTTAGATTCAATAAACGCCCAGAAGGCTAGTGCCCTGTCCCACACCCTTGGACACAGACATCTGACCAATTTCACAGGTGATTTTCTTTGCTAGGATTATTTTCTTGGTGTTCCCCACTTTTGGTTCAGCTGGGAATTTGGACAGTGATTGTTTACCCGAGACATTGTGTGTTTCTCATGTCGAGAATCACCATATGGAAGGTGAGGGCCTTGCAGTGTGAAAATCGTTAAGGGGTTTATTTATGGCTTTGCATTTCTGGTAGCCTGTTATATTGTACTTGTCATTTGATAAGAGAGATTGGGAGAGAAAGTCAGTTCTCCTTATGGTAATGCTAACAAGGGATGTGAGTAACAGAGCGAACTTTTGCGGAATCCTTGCCTTGCACTGGCCACTGTTCAAAGCTCTTTATGTGCATTAACTCATTTAATCATTTAATCACAGCACATTTTGAGATAGAGACTATTATTACTCCAGTTTTACTGATGAGGAATTGAGGCAGAAGTGAAGTGACTTCGTCCATGTCACACAGGTAATAAGTGGCGTAGCCCAGATTTGGACCCTGCTTGTCAGGCCCTGAGTCCTGCTTTGTCACCACTAAATTCTACCTACTTTCAGTACAAACAGTGGCTGAAGGCGGACACCACAAATTTATTGTGGAAAAGGCCTCAGTATAAAATTATACTTTGAGACTCACATGTAGATTTTTTATTTGATCCTAGAGTTAAATAAACTATAAGGAAAACAGTAAATTTAAGTGACACATGGCAAGCAGAGCTGTCAAACAAGGTGCATCACATCAAATCTTCATTTTTCCAGAGAGGATACATTTTGAGTATTTGCTGTAATACTGTATTCTAAACAACTGATCATCATCCCCGGGCAGCTTATTTTGCAAAACTTTTTATTTGGAAATAAAGATCCACAGGAAGTCGCAAAGGAATCTCTGAGGAGGTTATGTGCCCTTTTACCCAGCAGCCCAGTGTTAGTAGCTTCTGTAACTGTAGTGCAATATCGAAACGAGGGGATTGACGTTGGGAACATGTGCAGAGCTTGTTCTGATGTCACCAGGGACACATGCACTCACTCGTGTGCGTGTAACTCAGGCAGTGTTGTCACAGCTACAGCCTCACGTAACTGCCACCATAATCAAGATACTTAGTGGCACCCTCCCCATCAAGGTCCCTTCTACTCCCCAGCAGCCACTAATCGGTTCTCTGTCCTATAATTATGTTATTTCACAGATTTTATGAGAGTGAAACCATACAGTGTGTCACATTTGAGAACTGGCTTTTTTTCCCTGGAGATTCATCCAGGTTGTCACCTGTGTCAACAGTCTGTTTCTCTTTATTGCTGCAGACTATATTCCATGGTATATATGGACAGTACCTCGGTTTGTCTAACCATTCACCCGTTACGGACATATGGGTGGTTTCTAGTTTTTGGCTGTTATGAAGAAAGCTTCCATGACATTTGTGTACAGGATTTTGTGTGTATGTACGTTTTCTTTTCTCTGGGATAAATGCCAAAGACTGCAATTGCTGAGTCATATGGTAATTGCATGCTTAGTTTTCTTCTCTTTTCTTTTAACTAACTGCTACACCATCTTCCAGAGTGGCAGTACCATTTAATATTCCCTTCATTAATGTGTGAGTGATCAAGTTTCTCTGCAGCCTTGCCAGCATTTGGTGTTGTCACTATTTTTAGTTTTAGTCATTTTGATAGATACGTAGCGATATCTTACTGTGGCTTTAATTTGCATTTTCCTGATTGCTAATGATGTTAAACATCTTTTCGTGTGTTTATTTGCCATCTGTATATCCTCTTCAATGAAATGTATCTTCCTGTCTTTTGCCCATTTTCTAATTGGCTTGAATTTTTTACCACTCACATTTTTTTTTACTGTTCATTTTTATGAATTCTTTATATATTTCAAAATGTATATGTGGTTTGCAAATATTTTTTCCCACTCTGTAGCTTGTCTTTTCATCTTGTTCACATAGTTTTAACAAAGCAAATGTTTTAAATTTTGATGAGGTCAGATTCATCATTTTTTTTTTTTGTTTTGTGGATCCTGATTTTGGTGTCAGGTCTAAGAACTCTTTGTCTAGTCCTAGGCCCCTACATTTCTAGTTTTTTTTGTTTGTTTCTAGGAGTTCTGTAGTTTTATATTTTGAGTTAATTTTTGTGTAAGATGTGAGGCTTAGGTTGAGGGTTTTTGTTTGTTTATTTTTGCCTATCGTCCTGCACCATTTGTTGAAAATATTATCTTTCTTCCATTGAATTGATTCTGGGTCTTTGTAAAAAAATAATAGGCATATTTGTGTAGGTCTACTTCTGGGTTCATTGCTGTAAGTGTCTATTCTTTGATCAATACTATATTGCCTCGATAATTGTAGTTATATAGTGAGCCTTAGGGTGGGTAAGAATAATTCCTCCCACTTTATTCTTCTTTTTCAAAATTGTTGTGGCTATTCTAGGTCCTTTCCCGTTCCATATAAATTTTAGCATACTGTTATTGATGTCCACAAAAAAACTTGGCTGAGATTTTTGTTGGAACTGCATTACATCTATAGGTTTAGAGAGAATCGACAACTTTAGTGTGTTGAGTCTTCCAATCTATGAATGTAGTATGTTGTCCCAAGTATTTAGGTCTTGTTTGGTTTCTTTCATCAGCATGTTATGGTTTTTACCATACAGATCTTATACATGTTTTGTTAGATTTATACCTAAATATTTAATTTTCTTTGGAACAATTGTAAATGGTATAAAGTTTTGGATTTCAGTGTCCACTTATTCATTGTCTGTATATAGAAATGCAGTTGATTTTTGTGTGTTGCTCTTGTGACTTGTGACCTTACCCAACTCCTCTTCTATTAATTCTAGAAGGCTTTATTTACATATTTTTTTTGGTAGAATTTTTTTGGATTTTATACATAATTATTTTATATACAGATATACAGTTTTATTTCTTCCTCTCCAATCTGTATGCCCTTTTTATCGTTCATTGTAGTGACTAGAACATCCAATGCTATTTTGAATAAAAATATTAAAAATATTTTGAATTGAATATTTTGGGAAGAGTAGACATCCTTGTGCTGTTCTCAGTCTTAGAAAGCATTTAGTCTTTCACTGTTAAGTGTGACATTAGCTACAGGATTCTTGGAGATGCTCTTTTTTAGCAGTGGTCACAGCGTCAGTCATGACTTTGGCTGAAGTTAAGACACACGGTTCAATCTGTGTGGAATAGGAAAAGTTTTTCTGTATTCCTGATGTGCTTTTAAAAAAATTATTAGTGTTGAATTTTGTTAAATGTTTTTTTTTTCTGTTAGTGGATATGATCACATGATTTTTCCTCTTTTGCCTGTTGATATGGTGGATTATATTGATTGAATTTTGGATATTGAACCAGCTTATAAATCGGGAATAAATCTCACTTGGTCATAGTATATTATTTTTTATACATTTTTGGATTTGATTTACTAATCTTTTATTAAGATTTTGGTGTCTAAATTCATAAGAGATAGTTGTCTGTAGTTTTCTTTTTTTTGTAGTATCTTTGTCTGGTTTTGATATTAGGGTAAGACTGGCCTCATAAAGTGAATTGGGAAGTGTTCCATCCTTTTCTATTTTCTGGAAGAGAGTGCATCAAATTGGTGTTAATACTTTAAATGTTTGATGAAATTTTAAGAGAAACCATTTTGGCCTGGAGATTTCTTTTTCAGGAACTTTTAAATTTTGAATCCAAGTTCTATGGTGGTTGTAGGACCATTCTGGTTGTCTGTTTCATACTGGCTGATTTTTGGTAGTTTGTGGTTGTCATAGTCTGTTTGGCTGCTATGACAAAATTCCTTAGACAGGTAATTTATAAACAACAGAAATTTATTTCTTATGTTCTGGAGGCTGGAAATTCCAAGATCAAGGTGCCACCAGATTTAGTGTCTGGGGGGGTTTTCTGTCCGCTGCAGAAATGGTGACTTCTTGCGGATTCACATGGTGGAAGGGGCACAGGTGCCCCTACGCTTCTTATGAGGGCACCAATCCTGTCCATAGGGCACTGCCCTCATCCCCTAATCACCTCCCAAAGGCCCCAACTCTTAATAGTATCACACGGGGGATTAAGTTCCAACATACGAATTAAGGGGGGACGTACACATTTAGACAATAGCAGATATTTTTGAAGAATTGGTCCATTTCTTCCAATTTGTTAAATTGATGCGAATAAAGTTCATAATACTTTTAATGGCTTTTAAAAGTACTTTTAATGGCATCCTTTTAATGGTTGCAGGATTTGCTGAAGGATCCCTGCTTCCTTTCTGTGTTTTCTCTTTCTTCTCATTGAATATTCATTGACAACTGATCAGAGTCTCTAGGCAGTTTTGAAAAATTTTTTTTCTCTCCACATAGGCCTTAGTTGAAAGTGGAAATATAGTCTTTTTTTTGCCTCCCGAGTAGCTGGGACTACAGGCATGTACCACCATGCCCGGCCAATTTTTTCTGTATATTTTTCAGCTGTCCATATAATTTCTTTCTATTTTTAGTAGAGACAGGGTCTCGCTGTTGCTCAGGCTGGTCTTGAACTCCTGACCTCAAGCGATCCTCCTGCCTTGGCCTCCCAGAGTGCTAGGATTACAGGCGTGAGCCACCGGGAAACACAGTCTTTAATTGGTCAAAGGCAGCTGCTGTTGACTCCCCCACCCCACTCCCACCTTCCGGCACAGAGTGCAATTGGAAAACCACGGCCACGGGACATTACAGAGCATCTTTACCATAAGATGCAGACCAAAAGGTACTCCTTACCATGGAAACGACGCTGAATGAGATTAGATTGCTTTTCACGGAAACACTGCAGGACTTCAGGATTGTGTTGTAGCCCATGATTATTATTAATACCATGAACAATTATCACCATGCTCTATAAGGAGAAGGAGAGAGTATAGACAATTTGGCAGAATCTATACTGACTCTGCTAGATAGTTACTTTATAACCTAGATGCCGTCTGCAGTGTTTGCTCCTTGCAAGTATAATTGGACCGTGGCTCCAGTCAATTCCAGTGTTTGTGACAGTTCAAAACTTTTTTCCTGATTTTTGCTAATTTATAGAGTTTATACTCTTGTGGTTTGGGTCTTGCATCAAAAAGTTTTGCTCCAGTCTTGCTAACCTTTTTAAGAAAAATTGTTCAAAAATTGGGAAACAAGGCGAAGAGTTGGGTGGCATGTCCTTTCAGTGTCCTATTGGAGTCTTGTTTACTGGCCTCCTCAGTGATTTATTTAATCTTCTAGGGCAGGGGTTGACAAACTCTTCCTGAAAGGGTTCAGACAGTAAATACTTGAGACTTCCAGGCCATGCAATCTCTGTCACAATAACCCAGCTCTGCTGCTGTAGTTTGAAAGTAGCGATAGGAAAAATTTAAACAAATGGGCATGGCTGCTTTCCAGTAAAATTTTACTTACAAATCAGGTGGTTAGTCTGCAGGCCATCGTATTGTCAAGCCCCCGAAAGGGAGTGTATCTTTTTTGACTTACTGTTTGCTATGATGAAAAGCCCAGACTGTGAAATTTATGTTAGTGTCTAAATTTTTTTTTTTTTTGGTAAAAATGCAAATGATTTATATCCTAAGGTTATGCTTTTATTACCCTGTAAGATATTAACTACATTTGTATCTAACAATCTTATTCTGACATTGTCTTTCACATGCCTGTAGACACACAATTCCTCTAACGCTCCTGGAACCAGCTTTCCATCCTGCTGGTTCCCTCATTAGTAAGTTGAATACGTCATTAATATGTGTTTTGTGAAAATTAAAAAAAAACTTTTTGACAATAATACTTTCACATCCTAAACATAAAGTTCACCCTATTTCGGTGGTCCTCCCATCCCCTTGACTTGAAGTGTCACTCAACAGAAATCTACTGTTTCATCAACATTTACTAAATATTTGAGGAGCTGTTACAAGATGGGGAGTTACTGCAGAGCACATGGCCTCTTGGCGTCTGCCCATTTTTCCCTCCCTCCCTCTGTCTTCCATCCCTCTTTCTCAATTCCATGGGAGGGTGGTATGTGTTTTTTAGAAGCCTGTTATTCACAAAAGAACAAATACCCAAGAATCAAAGCAAACGTTTAATAACGCCCGATTGGAGTTCTGGTCATGTTTGAGCCATTCAGAGTCTAATCAGTAAAAACCCCCTTGAGTCAATAATTGCCTTCTCCTCGAATCATTGCAGGTATCTGTTATGCCGCACGTTATCCGCACAGAAACGAGCATATGGTTATTGAACACATAACAGAACAGACTCTGTTGTGAGAATGTTTCCTTTAGGATGCCTCAAAACATTCTTGAGCAGAATATTATGTCGGCTACTTACCATCCCTTCTGTTCCTGGGGTCATAGCAGGGAAGTCACTAGTCCTTTGCATTAAGAACAGTGACTGAGCACACTGCAGGAAGGTGAAAAACTTGGAATCGATTTGTTTATTTATTTATTCTTTATTTTAGAAAGAACTCTAAGTGTTTTTCATGGTGAAAATAGAACAACAGGTAAAGTTTCTTAAAAGTTGGGAAAAGATTTTTGTTTTCTTGCATTAGTGTTTCAGGAAAGTCAAACGTTGGGGAGAGGCCGCCTTCAGAGTAGCTCAGTTCCTAATCTGTAGTTTGTTGCTGCCTTTTCATAACAAAGAAGGAGAATTTGACATCTTCAGAAAAAAGAGGGAGCCAGGAAGAATTTTGAAAAGGAGAAGCACACAGTAGAGCAAAGTCTATCTTAACTTGAACCTGATTGATTTTTGCTCGGAATTAACTGGATTTTCCCAATTTACCCTGAACCTAAAAAGAAACAGATAATCAAATGCATATAAAAGTTATTACCGTATTTGAATAAAGTAATTCAAATAATTATAACATCTTATATTTTAACGACGGTGTTCAGAGCGAAAAGAATTTTCAGATTAACCAGAATGCTCGATTCCTAAACGTTCTGTAAAATTGGGATATAAATTTAACACATAATCTTATCTATATGTATGACATATACACGTACTCATATATGCACATACAGGTCCATGTATATGTATAAGATGATAAAATAAGTGTGTCATCCAAGACTCTAAGTTGATACATATTGGATATTAAGGAAACGAGCGAGACAGGTCGTGCTGTAGAGCTTAGGAAAGCAGGGTGAAAATCGGGTGGGTGACTCTTAAATGTCCTCATACCTTGAGAATATAAAGCACTCAGGAGAAGGGAGACTGGCGAAGAGGATATTTGGGGAGAGCTGTTGATATGCTGTGGGTTCGAAAGGAAGGGTTGTAGGGTAGCCCCACTCGCCTGGAGCCTACTGAGACGGGTTTCGGTGGAAACCCATCACTTGGATGTGTGTGTCCTGCAGGTGAGGGACAGGGTGGACTGGTGTCTGACTTGCATCTGAGAAGTGGAGAGGGTGGGATATAGCTGTCAGCAGAGCTGAAGGAAGGGCTTTGGCTGCCCTCCGTCTTGGAGTTGGTGGGTAGAAGATCTGTGTGTGTTTCCCATGAACTGCATGTGGGCCATGCACGACAGAGAGAAACACACGTACACACTCTTTCTCTCTCTCAGTGGGGGAAAGAGAGAGATTTGTCTTAGACCTGCCCAAGAGCAACTCTTGGAGGAACCATCCAGCCACAGCAGAGAGAAGCTGCAGGTGCAGCCAGGTTCCTAGGGCTGAGGAGGACGTCACTGACCGGCAGGAGGAGAGATGCATTTGCCAACATTGAGGAAACTCCGGGTGGAGAGAGGCACAGCAATATAGATGGCAGGGGGACCCAAGGAAGGGTCCCAAAGAGAACCAGCTTTAGATTTCTGAAGGCCCAGACACCCAAAGGCAGCTTATGATAATAAATAGTTAAGAAACGTCTTTCTTCCTTTTGCTGACACAGTGACACTTGTAGGAGGAGACAGTTCAGGATGAGTCGAAAGGAGAAGCAGAGACGCCAGGCTGTGAAAAGGAGAAGAAATCGATCTCTTTCCCCAGTATAGTTGTCTTATCTAATGCAGGTTTGAGCTGCACCCACACAGCCATAAGAGAAACTTGAACTTCACATTGAGAATAAAGTTTATTATCTTGCTTAGGCATATTAAATACAGATTTTTCTTTTTTGAGACAGAGTCTCACCCTGTTACCCCAGCTGGAGTTTATGAATTCTCTCAAACTCGGGCTAGAGGGGTTAACGGTGGTTCTGCAGTGTCTCATACTTACAGAGTGGCACTGTGGGACTAGTTGTACGATAGAGGACATTTCAGGTGGCACAGGAACATGGCCTTACATAACACGGAATCACGTTGAGTGAAAATTACTGCCTTTTCAATTTCTTCTCAAGCTTTCTGATTCAGTCAAGGAGGAAGTTTCATTTTGGTGCTAGGGTTTTTTTGTTTGTTTTGTTTTTTTTTTGGAGACAGTCTCACCCTGTCACCCTGGCTAGAGTACAGTGGTATCATCATAGCTCACTGCAACCTCCAACTCCTGGGCTCAGGTGATCCTCCGGCCTCAGCCTCCTGAGTAGCTGGGATTATGAGCACGCACCACCATGCCTGGCTAATTTTTCTAGTTTTTGTAGAGACAGCCTCGAACTCTTGAGCTCAAACGATCCTCTCACTTCAGCCTCCCAAAGTGCTAGGATTATAGGCATGAGCCACCGGGCCTGGTCTCAATTCAGATTTGAGCCTTTGCTAGGGGCTCAAAGTAACCATAGGATTGGCTGTCACCTAAGAGATACTAGAATAATCCTGGAGCCTGCTTGAATTTTCCTCTAGGGGCAGAGGGAGATGTACTGGTTGCATATATTTGTAAAAGTGTAGAAAAAAACGACTGGAAGGACAAACATCCAGTTGTTCACAGGGGGTACCTCTTGGAGGCAGAATTGGAGATACAGGAAATGGGGGTACTTCCTTATTTTACTGTGGATGTTTCTCCCCCAAAATGCTAGCATTTGAATTAACTTTGCTTTTTTTATACTTGGCATTTTAAAAATCGAACAAATCACAAGTGCTTATGCATGTATATTTATTCAAATGAACAAGCATATTATGCACATGTAATGCATGTATGCATGTGTGTGATTTCACAAGTAAAGAGGTTATATTCCTGGCCTGTGTAATGACTGCTGGAAGCTTTATTTATTAAAAAAAAAAAAAATAATTGCCATGAGCAGTGCTGAAATTTCCAAGATAGCTGCTGGGGTCGGTGACTTCTGATCAGGTAGACTCTTCTGCTTTTACGAATCGAAATCTCGAATTTGTGCCAGAAGGAAACACTGTGTCTGGTTTCACTGTGAAATTCTTGGCGACTTCTGCTTGAAATAATATGAAAGACCTTTATTATTCAACCTGTGCATTCATCTGTGCGAGCACATTTCCTTAGGGAAATGCTTGAAAATGGGATTTTTGTGGCCTTCTCTCCCATTTGACTTCTTTTCCTCCCCCCGCCCCCCTGTCCCCATCCACAGGCAGGTATCTATTAGTTCTCTCTTTCAATAACACTGTCCTGGCTGCATTGAAAGTCCTTTTTAATGTAGGAGATGCACTCCAGGCATCACACCAGGTCACTTTCTGAGTCACATTTTTATGGGATTGATTAAACTTTAGCACCATAACTGTTGACTTTATGGGCCAGGAAAGAGACTCCGAGTGCTACGCTCTGGATAATTTGTGCCTCACAATTTTGAAAAATCAAATCGAGAGAAGGGTTTAATGCGCTTGAAAAAAGAAGCTGTCATTTCGTTTTGAATCTTCTATATTTAAACGACCTCAACATTTAAAATGAAATAGTATCTTTTACACTAATGAAGTTAAGTTACAGTAAATAACTGTATATAAGAGAAAGTGGACTTTTTAATTACAGGGGTGAAGATAAAGATTTAAATTGGCTTCTCCATTGCTCCAAACCTGACTGCTTATTTTCTCCCCTTTTGCTTCTGAAAAATGAAGGACATTTTCTCTTGGTGGAGTTTCAAGGTTGGGAGGTGATGCATAGCTAATCTTTTTATTAGAGAAACAACTCTGGGGCTAAAATGTGGTGGAATCATGGACCACAAACAATTTTTTTCCATCTGATTTGGGAGTCAGAAATCCAAACCATTGCCTTTATCTGCACACGAAGGTATGTCGTCAGTATGGAGAGTAATCTTACCATTTTGTCAATGTTGGCTCATTGATACGGTTCATAATTACCAGAAATGTTTCATGGAAAGGAAAAAAAAAACCTGAGATAAGAAAAAAATAACCATTAACTCATAGGGTTGGTTTTGTACTGTGTCAATTTAGCTAACTTGGAACTCTGTTTCACAGAATTTCCTTCCCTCCATGGTTCTGAATTAGGGTTGACCAGTGGAATGATATGGGTGACAACTGACAGGCTGAAGTGTGGCAGTGGCTGCTGCCCTTTGAAGGCCCTGCACACTCTGGCCGAGGGCACCAGCTTCTTCTTCGTTACTGGGATTAGATGCTGTGACCGTCAGGGACATGTTCCGATTTGTCCTTGCTTTACCCCGGTTTGTGTCCAGCTTTTCTTCTTGACTGCCTGTCTTGGCCTATAGCAGCTTCAGGTTCCCCCCCAGCTGTAGGGCCTACAGCTTTCCAAAAACCTCTTTACATTTTCCTCTGTGGTCCCTGGTTAGTGACTTTTCTATGGTCCTCTAACCATCTTCTGGAACTTTACTTCTTTACCTCCCACATTTCTATAATACATAACCCTTCTAGTGAATCTCTTATCACTAATCAAGATAGACTAATGGCCAAAAAACATATGAAAAAATGCTCAGCATCTCTAATCATCAGGGATATGCAAATCAAAACCACAAGTGAGATATCACTTAACTCCAATGAGAATGGCTTTTATCAAAAAGTCTCAAAACAACAAATGTTGGCATGGATACGGAGAGATGGGAACACTCTTACACAGCTGGTGGGACTGCAAACTAGTACAACTTCTATGGAAAATAGTATGGAGATACTTCAAAGAACTAAAAGTAGAACTGCCATTTGATACAGCAATCTCATCACTGGGCATCTACCCAAAGGAAAAAAAGACATTCTATAAAAAAAAAAATCTGCACCCAGATGTTTATAGCAGCACAATTGCACAATTGCAAAGATGTGAAAACAACCAAAATGCCCATCAGTACAGGAGTGGATTAATAAAATGTGGTATGTGTATACCATGGAGTACTACTCAGCCATAAAAAATGATGAACTAATACCCCTTACACTATCCTGGATGGAGCTGGAGTCCGTTCTTTGGAGTGAAGTATCACAAGAATGGAAAAACAAGCACCACATGTACTCACCATTACATTGGGACTAACTGATCAACACTAATGTGCACATATGGAAGTAACATTCCTAGGGCGTCGGGCAGGTGGGTGGGGGGAGGAGGGGATGGGTAAATTCACACCTAACGAATGTGGTGTCTGCTGTCTGGCCGAGGGGCATGCTTGTAGCTCGGACTCAGGTGGTGCCAAGACAATATATGTAACCAAAGCATTTGTTCCCCTGTAATATTCTAAAAAAAAAAAAATTCCCTTAATATTATTATTTTTGTGTGTGTGTGTTTGGGAGTATGATGGCCCCAGACCTAGATGGAGCAGTGAGATTGTTACTGAACAGATAATTTTTTTATAAGCACTGCCTCCATTTATTTGAGAGACGATCAGCTAACTCGGGTAAGAGGTAAGTGAAGTGAGGGGGGTGTGTGTGTGTGTCTGTGTGTGTGGGCATGTGCACACACATACAAATGCCCACATGCTAATTTAAGTTGTAGATTCAATCATCGTTTAATTTATTTTGTGTCCATCTCTTAAACACGAGTTTAAGTTCTAATTCTGGCAAGTTGTTTTCAAATACGTACTAGTGATGGGAAAAAATATGGTAGTATCAAGGCATAACATGAATGTAGATGGCCTACTAACAGCAAGGTGATAATGTTTTTTGTTTAGCAAGTACAAGCTTTCTATACATTTATGTATGTACACAAATGCGCATATATATTTACATGCAATCATATGTGTGTTAATCTATATACTATAGAATATATAAAGTCTGTAATCAATAGGTCACTATCAACCTGGATAGCTTATAGCCTTACCTGGTCCTGTGATCTTTTTGTATGAAACTTACTATGATTTGTAGAAGCAAGTGGCACAGGTCTGGCAGTGACAAGCCCTCTACTTACTGTCCTCGTCTCTGGTTCTATATACTCAGGGACTAATGGTGGCATCCTTTATTCTTCCCTTCTTTTCCTTTACATTCTAGTCTCTTTCCCCCATCCCAATATTTCTATCAAGTTGCTATGATTTAGGTAAATGAAAAATTAGGTGCCTCTTCCCCGAATGGCTGTAGACCTCTGGTATAAATTCATACAGATGTAAATATATATGCAGATTTTTCCGAAGCAAACCTCTCTCACTCCCACAGCACTTGCAAATTTCCCAAATACTGTTATGATAATACTAGGTGATTTATTTGACATAAGGATACATCTGAAGGGTGCAGCACATTGTAATTTGCAAACTATTTAACTTGCGAAGATCAGATTGTTCTGCTTTATCTGCAAAGTTCACCCACAAGGAATTTAATATAAAGGCTTTTATTCTTGTTATTTTATGTATTGTACTTTCCCGAGATCTGATGGATGAGTTTGAAATGGGTGTGTGGGGGAGGAGAGAAGGAAATTAGCCACTCTGCATTGTCTATGGAAAAGCAACCCCTAACCCTCTGTTTCCCACAAGACTATGGAGAATATTCAAGGACTCCTAGGAGAGTGACAGCACAGTCTCACAAGGTGACATTATTACTCAGATGTAAGGTGGGATGGGCATGGGCCCAGGGAAAAATGAATCAGAATATCGTCCCTCTCGTTCTTACGTATTAGCTTGAAACTCTCAAGGGAGAATAAGGAACTCAGTGTCTGCACCCTTGCTCAGTAAGCATCAAGAAGACATTCAGTTTGTTCCCATCTCCTCTCTGGCAGACGTTCATTGCGTATTGATATTGTAGCAGGGAGTCATGGGACCAAGGTTGGTGTCCAAGATTTGTCACTAACTTGTGTGGTTTTAGGCAAATTGCTTTAACCCTTTGATGGATTCCTGATGTGTAAAACGAGTTGGGGAAGGAACTTGATTTCTAAGGCCCTCACAACTCTCAAGTTTCCCTCCCTCCCTCTTTTCTCAACTATGATTTCCCTTTCCTTTTATAATAGCATTTTATTTTTAAAATATACTTGCGCACCTTATTCTGGTGAGTGGTTTATTTTCTTTCCATTTATACATCTAATGAAATATTTATTGAGCTTCTGCAGTGTGCAAGCACTGAGCTGTAAATACTGAACAAGATGGTAAAGGAAATACCCTTTGAAAAAATAAGGGATACAGACATATCTTGTTAGGTAGTGCAATGTGCTAGGACGGAGGAAGTACAGGGTGTCATGGGATCAGATAGGTAGAGGGATGGGCATCTGCCTCCTAGAGATTAGGAAAGAGATTCTGTAGACGTGGCGTTGAAATGGAGGCTGGAAAGTTAAGCAGGAGATAACAGATGGGAGATATTTAGGACATCTAATGTAGACAAGGCTTTGTGGTTATAAGATAAGAAGAAGTGTTGAGGAAGAAAGAAGAGTAAGGAAATGGTGGCTTGTGGATAGTGGATGAGTTTGGGAAAATAGAGGAGAAGGAAAAGCAGGGAGCAGGTAAAAGTGTTCAGCAGAGACTGATTGGATTAGAAAGCGACTGGTAATAATGCCAATATTTTATATTTGGGTGTTGCTTTTCAGAGCAAAGCACTTCCATGTACATTTTCTCATTTAAACCTCATTAACAAACTGATAGGTAGACATTAGTATTCCTGATATTCAGATGATAAGAAAAAATTTCAAAACTTGGAGATAGGTAAAAAGATGACTGTATATCCTTCAATGTCACAGCATCTAACAGAATTATCTAATTCTCTTGGAGTAGGTATCTTTGTTTGACTTACTATTTACTGTTGATTGGAATATTTTTACAACTCTGGAAGGGTAGAAGTTAACTTGTAGAAAACGGATAGAGATGCAAATGATTCTTAGCGGGTAGAATAAGAATTTTGTCTGGGAAGCATGCACATAATTTCCATCTGGTAAAAAAACTTTACCCTAAAGGTTTTATTATTTTGTAAGACATTAACCGGTTGTGTATCTTATTCTGTTTTGGTATCTAATTTGGCACTCATGTATATAGGTCATTAAATATGAAATGCCTGGTTTTGAGTCAAATAAAAAAAAAGTATGGTTTGTTATATCTCAAACAAGAAGCAGTACAATGAATCAAAATGTGCGCCTAAACTACCAACACAGCTTTGCCATCTTAATGGTAGCTTGTTTATGCAGCAGCGAAGAAGCCTGGAGAGTGAGTGGCAATGAAATCACGAAAGACATTTTGCACAGCTGGGTGAGAATGGAATGTTTTTCCTTGCAAGAAGTGGTCCAAAGCCTGCAAGAAGTGGTTGGTGCAAGGTCTGGTGAATACGGTGGATGACAGAGTTTCCAAGCCCAGCTTCTGTAGTTTGAGCAGCGTTGTTTGTGTGACATGTGGTCGAGCATTGTGTGCCCGTGATTTAGCTCCCAATTTAATAGTGGGTACATGTGGTGTTTGTTTTTCCATTCCTGAGATACTTCACTTGGGAGAGTGGTCTCTAGTTCGACCCAAGTTGCTGCAAAAGGCATTATTTCATTCCTTTTTATGGCTGAGTATTATTACTTTAGGGCACATATATGCCGCTTTTTCTTTATCCACCCATCAGTTGATGGGCCCTTAGGTTGATTCCATATCTTTGCAATTATGAATTGTGCTGCAATAAACATTCAGGTACAGGTGTCTTTTTGATATAATGACTTCTTTTCCTTTGGGTAGATACCCAGTAGTGGGATTGCTGGATCAGATTGTAGGTTTACTTGAAGTTCTTTGAGGAATCTCCATATTGTTTTCCACAGAGGTGGTTCTAATTTACATTCCCATCAACAGTGTATAAGTGTTCCCTTCTGACAGCATCCACGCCATCTATTGTTTTTTGATTTATTAATAGGAGCCATTCTGACTGGGCCTGGTGGCTCACGCCTGTAATCCTAGCACTCTGGGAGGCCCAGGTGGGAGGATTGCTTGAGCTCAGGAGTTCGAGACCAGCCTGAGCAAAAGGGAGACCCCGTCTCTACTAAAAAATAGAAAAAAATTAGCTGGCTGTGGTGGCACATGCCTGTAGTCCCAGCTACTCTGGAGGCTGAGGCAGGAGGATCGCTTGAGCCCATACACTGGGGAAAGGATGCACTCTTCAATAAATGGTGCTGGGTAAATTGGATAGCCACATGCAGAAAAATGCAACTGGATCCCTATCTCTCACCATATATAAAAACTAACTCAACATGGATTAAAGACTTAAATGTAAGACCTGGAACCATAAAAATTCTAGAAGACAACATAAGAAAAACTCTTCTGAATATTAGCCTAAGCAAAGAATTGATGAAAGCAAATACAGCAACAACGAAAATAAATAAATGGGACTTAATTAAATTAAAAAGTTTCTGCACAGCAAAGGAAATGATCAACAGTAAATAGACAACCTATCAAATGCCAGAAAATAGTCACACACGATGCATCTGACAAAGGACTGATATCCAGAATCTACAAAGAATTCAAACAAATCAGCAAGAAAAAAACAACCCCATTAAAAGTGGGCAATAGGTATGAACAGATTGTTTTCAAAAGAAGATAGGCAAATGGTCAGCAAACATAAGAAAAGATGCTCAACATCGCCAATCATCAGGGAAATGCAAATTAAAACCGCAGTGAGATACCACCTTACCCATCAGAATGGCTTTTTTTTTTTTTTTATTTAAAAAAAAAGTTTTTTTGAGACAGAGTCTCACTGTGTTGCTGGGGCTAGAGTGCTGTGGCGTCAGCCTAGCTCACAGCAACCTCCAACTCCTGGGCTCAAGCGATCCTCCTGCCTCAGCCTCCTGAGCAGCTGGGACTACAGGCATGCGCCACCATGCCCAGCTAATTTTTTCTATATATTTTTAATTGTTTGGCTAATTTCTTTCTATTTTTAGTAGAGATGGGGTCTTGCTCTTGCTTGGGCTGGTCTTGAACTCCTGACCTTGAGCAATCCTCCCGCCTCGGCCTCCCAGAGTGCTAGGATTACAGGCGTGAGCCGTCGTGCCTGGCTGAGTTTCTAGTTATTATCCATATATTCAACAAGGGCTGAAGAGATACGCACCATGGAAAGATCACGTGATGAGAACTCAACATAGGTATCCAGATGTCTGTATATCTGAATCGAGCATAAATATTCAGAGAGCTATCTATCTAAAGTTGCTTATATATTTATATATAATTTTATATAATATATCAATTTGTATATAAAAGTTTAAGAATTATATTAAACAACTCTCTCTCTAAACCTTAAACTTGACTGAGCATAAGTTTATTGAAGAGATTGAAAAGTATTCTTTCACTGGAGGGCACAGAGTCTCTAAACAGTTTGGAAAAATATTAGTATTTTTTAAATTGGAAAACAAAAGACGAAAGATTGACTTTCAAATACTGGAGACCCTTGCTGTGGCCTGGGCACGCCCTGCGGGTCTGCGTTTGCCGCGTGGCCCCTGTCAGGCATGGAGCTGCCCCCACGGTGAGGTCACTCTGCTGTGACACATCAGCGTGTCTCATCCTGTGGTTTGAGACTCACTGACACAGCAACTTGAACTTTCCCTTTGACCTCTGTGAAATTCAACTTTCGGCTTGCAGAGAAATCTGTGTTTCATTGACTGTGAAATTAGGAGAATCTCCAATGAGTCAAAAATGATTAGCTTTCACTTTTGCATGAAAACACGCCAAGGACAAACACCAATTTTGCGAGATCCTCTATAAAGCACGGTCGGAGGCAGCGCCACTAAACCGCCAGTGCTGCAGCACTGCAGCCACAACCTCACCTCCCACTTCATTACTTCCCAGCTTTTTTTGATGACTTTCTAAGCCAATTTGCTCATGACCTTGAGCCAGTAATGTTTTTAGGTACGAACGACACAATTGCCAGATGATATTTACTAATGCCCCAAATAGTGGGTATGCACATACCCTCTGATTTTCTGAAGTGTATCGAATCAACATCTTTCTTCCATTCTCCCCAGCTAAGCAATTGTGTTTTCTGTACAACCAGAGCACTTTGTGTATGCTTTTTATCGAGCCACTTAGCACCTGTATTTTAATTATTTGTTTATATGCTTTTCCTGGGGGCTGTGAGCTGCTCACAGGCAGGAATCTCTCTTTCCGTGTCTGTCTTCCTTGCATTCCACACAGGGCTTGGAACACAGCACTCAACTAAATGTTGACTCGATGGACTCACTATTTGGAATTTTTAAAATGTAAGTGTTGTAAGGGTGGCTCAGCGGAACGCAGCAGGTGTGAGTGTGGATTCAACGTGTTCTTTTTGTCTTATTAACATTTGCAAAGTGGTGTGTCTGCAGACCTGCTCCGTGTCTGAAGGCCTGTGTAGACCAGGTGACCCCAGGACCTCCCCTCATTCTCTTCCTCTGTTTTATTGCATTCAAATACCTGCACACCCAGTTCTAAAGCCGGTCATTTTTCTATAGGTAGCGCGCCAAAGAACCAGGAGCCTCTTTCACTTTTGAGAGCAAGCTCTGAGCTTGGAGTTTCAAAAGCAAATGCACATTTCCCCCCCCTGGGTAAATCTTACTCCATCAGGCAAATGTTGAAAGCACAGTTTTAAAGAAACAGAATGCCCACTGCATTGGAAGAGGCAGCGATTGCTTTGCTCTCCATTTTAAACCTCTTCTTGAAGCCAAGGAATTATATGGCTCGTGTGAAATAACTTTTCTTCTTTAGTTGTTGAATTTGATTCAAGGATTTTTGATTAAGCGTTCAGGGGTTATGACTAAATAAGAACCAGCAGTCCAGTAACTGGGATATCATTACTGCCTAGTAGCACATTTAACACTCGGCTCTGCTGTGCTGCGTAGCCTTTTCCTTCCATCTCCCTCCGTGATGTCCCCCCACCCCCACCAAAAAGGTGGTCACGTCATTGCAAGCTTGAGAAGTTAGCGTTAAAAGGAATACTTTTTAATTTCTTTGGATGAGCTGGGGCCCTGGGCTCTGGGACAATGCTGATGGATGATGTTTTAATGCAGCTGAAATGTTATTTTTACTGAACCAGGGAAAACTATAAATTTTGCTTCATTGCCACTGATGGCTCTATGCATAAACCCATGGTGGCGCCCACCGGCCGTGAATAATCACCTCGGCACGGCAGATGTTACTTTGCAGGGGGAAAGCAATTCTTATGCGGAAGAATTGTGGAAAGATTAATTGTCTACAGCTGTTTCATGGCCCACAGCAATCTTGATACATTTATGATAAGTTTAAGAGCTCACTAGAGGCAGCTCCTATTCCCGGTGGTGAGAAGGGGGGCGGGGAAGAAGCCGGGGGCTTTATTTTGACACCTGGATTCATAGAATCTGTCAGCTCCATTACAGCCTCCATAGAAATCCGGCAGTTGGCAGTTCCAAAATGATTGTGAGTGAGGGAAGATGCAGGAATTATCCACACGTAGATAAAGAAAAGGAGACTGAGAAGAATTATTCAAATTTGTGCAAATGAATGGCTTCCATTTTGCCTCCCTCTGCCAAGTGGAAATTGAACGTGACCCGCTCCGACCTTTCTCTATTAAGTGCTGCAAATTGCAGTAAATGCACAGTTCTGAGTGCCCTAATGAGACACAGCCCCGGCGATGCCTCATTAATAAGGGGAGTTTGACCTTGCTGGTCAGCCCTTCATTCGATATTGAAAAGAAATAAGAAAAAAGAAGAGATGACCCACTGTAAATTTTGAACAATACGTTTGATTTAGTTTGCATATACTCCCAGCCAGACGCTGGCAACCTTCCTCTTGCTGTTTCCCTTCAGCCACAGGCTAGAAAGAGCGGTGCTTACCGTTCAGGGGTCAAGGGAGTGTGGTGGCCGCGGGGGCGCAGGGAGTCTTGGCAAGGCCAGCACCGAGCTTCACCCTGGGTGGACATGCATGTCCTCGCCCCGCTCCCCTGCAAACCAGGCCCATGCAGAGTTCTTGTCTCGCCCTTCCTTTCTTCCTTCCTTCCTTCCCTCCCTCCCTCCCTCCCTTCCCTCCTTTCCTCCCTCCCTCCCTCCCTCCCTTCCTTCCTCCCTTCTTGGTTCCTTTCTTCCTTCCTTCCTTCTTCCTTCCTTCCTTCCTTCCTTCCTTCTCTCCCTCCCTTCCTTCCTTCTTGGTTCCTTCCTTCCTTCCTTCCTTCCTTCCTCCTTTCTTCCTTCCTTCCTTCTTCCTTTCTCCTTCCTTCCTTCCTTCCTCCTTCCTCTTTCCTTCTTTCCTCCTTCCTTCCTCTCTCCCTCCCTCCCCCCACTTCATTCCTTCCTTTTTCCTTTTAAATATTAAAAATTTTTCAATCTGCAAGTGTGTTGTGTGTTTGTCCGTGTGTGCATGCTTAAAAGAGCATTTGGCCCTCTGATTTTTACTGTAGCTTTATGCAGATCCAGGCTGAGATATTTGCTCCTAGTCTGACGTAAGAAAATCTAGGGCAAGAAATGGAGTAGTGCTGCTTGTTTTGGGGAGAGTTACTTAACCTTATTGAACGTGGAAGGTGGCCGAGAGATGTGGAACTGGGACACAGAGCTCCTGGGTCATCTCCTTAAATGCCTCACGAGCTACAAATTTAGCTCTTTAGGCTTCCTTTAAACCAAAGCTAATAGTACCTTTCCTGCTATTCAGGGAATCTCCTGGGTACAAGGAAGTCCTATGAGTAAGTCAGGCAACAGGTCTTAAATTTATTCAAATCATAACTCCAACACATAGAGGAGTGTTGGATCTTTAAGAGGTCATTTCAGGGTACGTGGATGTACCACCTTGTGGAATCTTAATGTTGGAAAGGATCTTAAGTTATCTTCTCCAAACTTCTATCCAAGGCAAGAATATCTTCTACAATATTCCTGATAGTGAAGTTAGGCTAATTACCTCAGAATTGGACTGTTTCATTATTAGCAACTCTGATTTGTGCAAAGTTCTTTAATATATATTATTAGAGAAAAATATTGTGTGGTTTTTTCATACTGATTATATTACAAGGTCCAATTTGAATGGAACATCTGCAACTATCAAAATTAGATGGCTGGCCCCTGGGAGAACTGCTTTACCAAACTGTATTTTTGAGTTGTGCTTTTGGCTTATCTGGAAAAATGTCCTAAGGACCAGCAGCCCAAAAGTCACTGTTGAAATTATTTGGAAACACTGTTGAAAATTTCCCCTATACAATGCTCCCTTCATGAGGACCCAGAGGAAAACTTCCTTTTTTGATTTTATTGTAGAACCAGGAAAAGGTGGGCTTGTTCTCAGGATATTACTTGATTTGATCTTAATGAACATGTGACTTAAATATAATCATGTTTCACTTGTTTCTTTGGCTACTGGGATGCTCAGAACCAAATATATAGACCATTTATTGCCATTATGCAAAATATTAAAAAATATTTTTTGAATAGGTAATACCTGGCCATGATACCAAATTAAGAAAAACACATAGAGTACACAGTCTCTCTTCCCATTCCCCCGGTCAACAGGTTCTGTTTCTGGAAGCAACCACTGTTACCAGTTTCTGAACACTCGCTGCTTTTACAGCAGAAACTGAAATGACTGTAGGTTATGATCTGTGTTAAAGGTGATGAAGAACCATTGAATGGTGTGAAGAGGGAAGTCAGCTAGATCCCACTGCGTGTTGGACGGGGCACGGGGGTACGCTGAAGGGCGTGCTGCCTGGAGGTTCAGAGGGACAGCAGGGAGGTTGCTTATCAATCCAGGCAAGAGCTAACAGAAGAGGATGGTGGTAAAGTGGAAGTAAAATCAGCGGAATTTGGTAATTAAATAAATGTTGCGGGTGAGAGATAGTAATAGGGAGAATTCAAAGATGACTGTCTAATTTCCAGCTTCAGAGACGACACGGATGCTGTAACTGCTAACAGAAGTAGAAGGTTTGGAGGACGATGAGTTAGATTTAGATATAAGTTTGAGCAGCTTGAGCAACTGGACATCCAGGTAGAGGCAAAAGTTTGATGCTGAGGGTAGAGATCAGTATTGGGCATAAAGATGTAGGAATCATAAGGCTAGAGATCACAGGAAAAGACTCAGGAGAAGACTAAGAATACATGGTATCACCTCGGAAAGTGAGTAAGTAGAATGAAAAGAATGTAGAAATGTGATAGACTTTGAAATATTTAAATATTTTGCCTTTAGTTGTCTTCTCTCCAGCCTGTTTCTAGTGCCTAATGCCATCTCTGTCCCACGGTGTTGAGTGAATAATGCCTTATTTCATCGCTGGCCGAGAGGGTTTATGGAACTGTTTCCCACTTTCATCTCTAAATGACCAATGCACTCTTGAAAATAACATTTGGATACAGTATCCCAGATGAGGTCTAATCTGAGCAGAGTACAATCAGATTGAACTGGACAATATTTTAAAAAATTAATGTAATGTAAGTAAATATTTGGGCTATTTACTTGCTACATCATCCTAAGAGCCCACATTATGTTTGTGAGATGTTAAGACCCTAGAGGTAGGTTTACATAAATCACTGCCTAGTCTGTTTCTCTAAGCCTGTATTTTAAAAATTCATTTAAAAACATAAGTGAAACTATCCCTGTTTAATGACGATATGATCTTGTATCTAAAGACCCCACCAAAAGACTACTAGAGTTGATAAATAAATTCAGCAAAGTCTCAGGTTACAAAATCGATGTGCACAAATTAGTAGCATTTCTATGTATTTAATAACGGTCAAGCTGAGAGTTAAATCAAAGATTTGATACCATTTAAAACGGCTACAAAGAAAATGAAATGGGAATATACTTAACCAAGGAGGTGAAAGATCTGTACAAGGAGAACTTCAAAACATCGATGAAGGAAATCACAGAGGACATAAACAAATGGAAAAACATCTCATGCTCACGGTAGAATCAACCTTGTCAAAAAGTCTATTCTGCCCAAAGTGGTTTACAAATTCAATGCAATTCTCATCAAAGTACCAAAGTCTTATTTCATAGAACTAGAAAAACTAATCCTAAGCTTCATTGGAACCAAAAAAAGAGCCACAATAGCCAAAACAACCTTAAGCAAAAAGAATAAATTTGGAGGCATCACGTTACCTGACTTCAAATTATACTATTAATACAAGGCTACGATAACCAAAACAGCATGTTACTGATATAAAAGTAAAGATGTAGACCAATGGAACAGAGTAGAGAACCCAGAAATAAAACCATCTCACTACAACCAGCTGATTTTCAACAAAGCAGACAAAAACATAAACTGGGAAAACGATGCCCTATTTAATAAATGGTGCTGGGCAAATTGAACAGTGACATGCAGAAGAATGAAACAGCACCCCTATCTCTCACCATATATAAAAATTAATTCAAGATGGATTAAAAACTTAAATGTAAGGCGTGAAATCATCAAAATTCTAGAAGAAAACATAGGAAAAACTCTTCTAGACATAGGCCTAGGCAAAGAATTTATGACAAAGACCCCAAAGGCAAATATAGCAGCAACAAAAATAAATATATGGGGCTTAATTAAATTATGGTGCTGTTTCTCCCATAGCCAGGTCTAGGGACCAAGGGGAAATTGGAGTGGCACCACTCACTATGACCCCTAATGACACACCAGCAAAATTTTTGCTTCCTGTCCTTGTGACTTTATGCTGTGCTGGCTTGGAAGTCTTAGTTCCAGAGGGAGAAATGCTTCCACCAGGAGACACAGACAATGGTTCCACTGAGCTGGAAGTTCTGGCTGCCACCTTTGGGCTCCCCATGTCTCTGAGTCAGCAGGCTGAGTGGGGGTAATGATGTGGGCTGGGGTGACCGATGTGGATGACTACTCCATGATGGGGGTAAGGAAGAGTATGTCTGGAATACAGGAGGTACCTCAGAGAGTCTCCAAGTAACCATGCCATGTGACTAAGGTTGGTGGGAAGTTACAACAGCCCAATCCAGGGAGGACTAGTAATGGCTCAGAACCTTCAGGAATGAAGGTTTGGGTCACTCCACCTGGTTTAAAAACAACCAGCTGAGGCTCCTGCTGAAGGCCAAGGGAATACAGAATGGGTGGTGGAAGAAGGTGGTTATAAATAACTGAGCTACAACCATGTGGTCATTAACAGACAGGAGGACTGTGATCGCTGCATTTCCTCCCTATTTTGTTAAGAATACATTGGTGTGTGTATATACACATATTAAGAAAGTATCTTTGTTTACTCCCTTATTCCTCTCTCATATAATATAAAGTGTATCGACTTTATAGTTAACTTTACTTCATAGTATTTAAGTTATGGGGTATCAGGAGAGGAGTAAGCACCCAAGGACTTTCCCTCCTCTTCTGGGAGGGGTTTAGGGTGTTCCTGGTTGTATGTAGGATGGTTGTATCATTGTAGGTGGAAGGTATGACCTTGTCATTGCCTTTATTTGGAGAGTAAGTATGGTTTAGAGAGATGGGCATGGGTGCCACGTTGACAAGAGGTGGAATTGTGGTAGTTGATTTCGGGTGTTGACTGAATGAAGGTAAACCCAGATAGCTGGTGAAGCATTATTTATTCTCAATCATTGCATTAATTATTCTCAGTGCTTCAGTAGGTACTGAGCCTGCCTCTCTTCTGTTGAAAGGGAAACTTAAGTGGTTTGGCATTTGGTTGGAATAACTGGGCTGCCCCACGTGTGTTTTGCGAGGGGGTTTCTGGGGAAAACTGTGACTCAGTGGACTGGGTAGGGAGGATCTGCCCACAGGGGGCCAGGCACAGTCCAATTGGCTGGGGGCCTGGATAGAACAAAAAGGTGGAGAAAAGGTGAATTCTTTCTCTCCTCTGGAGCCAGGATGCCCTTCTTTTCCTGCTCTTGGACATCAGAACTTCAGTTCTCTGGCTTTTGGACTCTGGGACTCACACCAGTGGCCGCCTTGGCTCTTGGGCCTTTGGTCTCAGACTGAAAATTACATCCTTTACTTCCTTGGTTCTGAGGGATTTATTATGGAAATTGGCTCACTCAGTTATGGAGGCCGGGAAGTCCCATATGGTAGACCGTCTGTAAGCCAGAGAACCAAGGAATCCCGTAGCATGGCTCAGTCTGCTGAGATGTTAGCAATGACCAGGTTGACTGCCTACAGGTTCATCTTTTATGCTCAGGGGCATGGAAGAAGGCATAGGCTGGGGACGGGGCTGTTGAACTAGTGAGCATTGGAGAAAGAGGAAAATTCATTAATCAAACATTTATTTAGTGCCCCTTATAGTTCACGTATGATGCTGGGTGCTGAGGATTCAAAGCTTAAAGGTATTTAATTTCTGTCCTGAAGTTGTTTATAATATAGTTGGGGATGCAAACAAATAAACGGGTGATAAAACAAAATAAGTCACTAGTTTTTCATTTCATTAATTTTCATTAGAGGCAATTCTGTGTTGAATTAGTCAGAATATTCCACATTCTTGGACACCACAATTGGTTTGGAGGTGTGCACGTGACTATGGCCAGTTAGAGACTTTCTTGAGATGTGATGTGTAGACACTGGGAAGGAGAGGGGTTTGTTTTCTTCTGAATCATTAGTTCCTATCAGTTGCAACCACAAAATTCCTAATACAACCTGTGTGTGAATTGCCTGGAAGGTTTTAGAGATACGATAATTTAAGAAAATAAATGAATAAGTGGATGATTTATTTATTTATTTATTTATTTATTTTTGAGACAGAGTCTCACTCTGTTGCCCGGGCTAGAGTGAGTGCCGTGGCATCAGCCTAGCTCACAGCAACCTCAAACTCCTGGGCTTAAGCGATCCTCCTGCCTCAGCCTCCCGAGGAGCTGGGACTACAGGCATGCGCCACCATGCCCGGCTAATTTTTTCTATATATATATTTTAGTTGGCCAGATAATTTCTTTCTATTTTTAGTAGAGACGGGGTCTCACTCTTGCTCAGGCTGGTCTCGAACTCCTGACCTCGAGCGATCCACCCGCCTCGGCCTCCCAGAGTGCTAGGATTACAGACGTGAGCCACCGCGCCTGGCCTATTTTTGAGTCGTATATAACCCCAATGATGCCTGCCTTCATATTTGTCTTTGTTTTCACACTCCCCCCACACCCGTGCCCACAACCTTCTAAGTAAGATGCAGTATTTCTTTGCACTCCTCAAGATGAAAATGGACTCCATCAGGCATTGGTGAGCAATGTTGTTTTTCTTGTGGTTATATAGGGGGAAGAGAGAGGGGAGAAAATACATTCCATGACGGTAGCTTTGCACTGCGAAACCCCTCCTTAATCTTCTCTTTCCAAGTCTCTGCCTGGTTCTCTCATGATGGCCTTCCTCTAATCTCTTCCCTTTCCCCCAGTCTCTACGTCTCCCAATCCTGGTTCCCAACACTTGGATCTTTCTTACCCAGAATAATTTAGCTCTGCTTCAGCTCATCCAAACCTACGTTCCTTCACCCATTCCCCCATTCAGCAGACAAAAGATACCCCAGGCTACCTTCCTTAGCAGATAGCAGAGAGAATATAAATCATACATTTTTGAGTCTTTCATAAAAACTGACCCCAAAATAAAATGTATCTGAGTATAGAGATGATCTAAATTAGGGATGTAAACTGTTCTTGGATAGGCGTGGGCTCTGGCAGTGTCCAGAAATGGAAAGGTGTATTCCAATTTGGGAATTTACCTTTCACTGGATATACACATTATCAAGTTTGTGTTTTCATAGACTCCGTGTGAGTATGTATTTTTACTACAAGATATTTGACCAGATGGACACTTTACTGATGTATATTTGATCTCTGGGGTGGGTGGTAGGCCAGGGAGTCATCATAGAGTGTATGTAACCTCTAGGATAAAGTTTGCAAGTGAGAAAATGGGCAATCATTATTATTCCACTATCTCTATGTTTCTCCTTTTTTCCCCCCTCATTATAACTTTTTTAGGAACTAATGTTCAGAAGGAAGTTCTTTATGAAGAACTGGGAATGCCAAGATGCACTGGGTCTTGGGTTGGGTACACTAATTATTTTTTCTAAAGTCAAAATTTCCTTTTCACCTGAAATAATGGCCTGATATCCTCATGGGTAGACTTCAAACCCTGAAACAAAAAAAGGATGTAGATGATTATAAATCCAGACCCACTGAACAACTGTCCACAGCTCAGTTTTCTTGGAACGGGGACACATTATTCTGATTCTTTCTCATATCCAAAGACAGTTGGTCCCATTTTTATTTTGTATTGCTAGTGGTTTAAGTTTATCTTCGTAAGGCCTCTAAAGCTATCTGGCAGTTAGGCAGGGTATAAATAACCTTTATTGTTATTATCATTATATGTAGCATTCACTCTGTTCTGCTGCCATTAATAAACCATTCAAGCAATGTTGTTGCAATGTATAATATTAGCAGAAGACTCCCTGGGGAAACATATAAACGGATGTTTAATATTCTGCTTGTTTCTTAGTCCATCTCTTCGCAGGCAGAGATGTCAGAGCATGTTCAAAGTTCAATTGAAAAAAAAAAAAAGATCTACAGGATCAAAAAACAGCATAAACATGTTACTGTATTTCATAGAATTGCTTTTGCTTTAGCATTTTTGCTAAATTGGGAGATCATAAGTTAGCTAAGTTAATCTGCTTTTGAAATTTTTATTCCTTTTTAGATATTTTCAATTGAACATACAAAATGATTCCCACAGACCTATATATCAGAGGTCATTTATCAGTGGCTCAGTCAAACCAGTATAGATAAATTTACAAGCTGAGTTTTCTGCTCAAATACTCAATTATGAACCTAGCTTTTCAGAAGAATTAGCCTGTACTTCATTTGTTTTTGTTCTCACGGTATCTCATTGATGACTTGGTAGAATTCACGTTCACTCTTGAAATATGAATATAGTAAGAGTGTAAAGCCCGCAGTCACTGGCATTTTAAGATGTGAATTAGTGCATGTAAATGAATATGCAACCAAGTGCTTTTGTGAAGCCTGGCCCTGAAGATTTTCAGAGAAATGTTATTATAGAATCTCAAGGACCTGGTTAGGTTTGAAAACTGATCACCTGGACCCAGAGCATATTGCTGTTGACTGCCAGGTTCTGGAACTTTAAAATAATTGTACCTTCTTCATTGCGCTCGTTAGCTGTAGCTCTCAGCTTCATGCAGAAATCCCAGTTTGCTTGGAGAGTTAAATCACTTTTTTCACCCCTGTGTTACAAATAAATCTAAAACTCAATAGCTTATAACAAAAATCATTTATTTAAGTCGGGATTCTGTTGTTCAGCAATTTGGGTAGGGCTCTGATTGGATGTTCTTCTGCTGACCCCAACTGGGCTCACTGAGGCATCTGCAGTCAGCTGCTGTCAGCTGTGCGGTTTTGTTTCTGAGGTTGACTGGCTGGTGGGTGGGGTGACAGATGACTGGGCCACATGTCCCTCATTATCTCACAGGCTATCCTGGGCCCATTCACATGGTGACAGCCAGAAAGAGGACAGGCCCTACTACACAAGTGCTTATCAAGCTTCTGCTTGAGTCATATTTTGTAACGTCCCACTGGCCCGGGCAAGTCCCCTGGCTGAGCCCAGAGTCAGAAGGGAGACACTCAAAGTTACATAACAGAGGGGCCTGGATACAGGAAAAGGCTGAATTTGTGACAGTTTTGCAATCTTATCACAGTAACAGAGATGGCCTAGAATTAGCTGTGGACGTTGTTTACCAACAGCTGTAAGAGTCTTTGAGAAATCACGTCATCCTGTCTAGAAAGGCAGCATGGTGTTTTGAAATACTCTTGACCTTGGATTCCAAAGAACTGGCTTCTTGTTCTGGCACTGCTACTCAGTCACTGTGTGATATGGGAAAATTCTCTGATCTTCTTTTGCTCCCTGATTCTCTAACTTTTAAATTGAGGTATTGTTTCTAGGCCTGAGATATTTTAAGATGTTATATAAATGCCTTTGCTAGTGTGATGCTGAAAGATTTGGAAGACAGTTTAAAAAAATCATGGCACCATAGAGCTCATTGACTTCAACACCTTATTCTTAATTATGGGAAAAGCGAGGCCCAGAGAGACTTCATCCAGGCCGTAGAAAAAGTTAGTGGTGGAGCTGGGCCTAGAAATTAGGTCTCTCTGATTGCTAGTTGACCAGCCTTTTCTCTATCCCTGGGTGTTTTGTCAATAAGATACTAGGAACCTCTATATTTGCATCCTGTGTATAA
The DNA here is from genome assembly GCA_028533085.1 of Varecia variegata. NCBI lineage: Eukaryota > Metazoa > Chordata > Mammalia > Primates > Lemuridae > Varecia > Varecia variegata. Next base: position 2,126,371 of record CM052454.1, read on the forward strand.
AATTCAGTTAACTTACTCAAACTTTTACTTTTCATTCAAGGTCCTTGGTACCACATAGCTAAACAACTTTGCGAGATACTTAATATCTGCAAGCGCTTCTTGGGTGAGCATGGTAGTTAGTGATGAGATTTACCATTTGAAGCTGATCTTGGCCTGGTTCACTCATAGATCTGTGCTCAGCTAGCTAAATGCCACCTTGCGATAAGTCAAAACAGTGCTCACTGCACTTCCTGCAATCTCCTCCTCCCTCATTCTGCTGGTTGCTGGTTCGCTGCTGGGTCAGTCTCAGGAGGGGGGAGGTGTGGGGAGTTAGGGGCCAAGGGACAAAGAGCACCTATGGACGGTGCTCTAGAATGTTGCAGCAGGGAACTCTTCATGTAGCAGGTGCACCATTGCTGGCACTTGTCCTCATGGGGCCCGTTGGTGAGTTCATCAGAGCTCATGCACTGAGGGCCTCCGACTGCAGCTTCCCAAACTTCTGTTGGCCTGACTCTGTTGAGGTCACAGCCCTCTGAGGGGTGGTCCTCTTTGGTGGAAAGTTCATCTGTCTCACTGTGGGATCCTTCCTTTTTACGCCTTGCTGTAATCTATCTAGCTGTAGTTTTTCAACTGTAGACTTACCCTCTTGAGAGTCAGGCATCATTGTCTATGTCCACCAAATTTCTGGGGCCACTTGCCAAGTTTTTGCTGCATCCACTGGGCAGACATTATCCTATTATTCTCCCCCATAAGGAAGAGACAAGGCATGATACAGCTAAGGGACAGTATTTTCTTCCTAATATCTTTTCTTCTAGCATCTACATTGAAATCTTATCTCTCCACCATCCTTAGCACCTTTGTGAATTCTTTGTCTTCTCTCAAGTAGCTCGATAGAGGGAGCCACACTATGTTATAATAATTTCTAGTCTTTTAACACAACCAACTTACATAGTTTAGGCCCTCATTTTAGAACACGGAGCACCTGGCACCTGTTGTGTTATTTTCAGCCCTTGAGTCTTGCTGACAAAAGGGCATATAAAGAATAGCTTTAGTTTCTGCATCCAAAAAATGAAGAGTTTAGACTTCTTGATCTTTGGACATTGCTATGGACTGAATTGTGTTCCCACCTCTCCAAATTCAAATGTTGAAGCCCTAACCACCACTGTGACTGTTTGGAGATAGGGCTTTTAGGAAGTAATTAGGGTTAGATTAGGTCATAAGTACGAGGCTGTAATCTGATAGGACTGGTGGCCTTTATGAGAAGAGGAACTGGGGTGGGAGGATATACGTGAAGACACAGTGAGAAGGCCGCTGTCTGCAGACTAGAGAGAGCCCTCACCAAAACCAAACCCTCTGGACCTTGATCTTGGACTTTGCAGCCTCTGGAACTGTATGAAATACATTTCTGTAGTTTAAGCCAAGCAGTCTGTGGTGTTTTGTTACAGTAGTCCAGGCTGATTGATAAGAGATGCCTTTACCTTTAAAACTCCAAAAAATGAACTTGAAAAGCATTTGGGCTTATTTACTTAATTTATGAGCACTCATTTATTTGTGATTCAGTTTGGTACCATGGTAGACAATATACAAACACAAGCACGTACACTTTTAAAAATACATACAGATACAAATAAAGACTTTATAGCTTTTATTTAAAAATTTTAGCCATGAGGCAGGTAAAGCTCACTGATTTAAAAGGACAGTTGGATTACATTTTGCCTCTGTAAATGAAACGAGTTACAGTTTATCTAAACCCTTACTGAGTTTAAGAGAAAAAAAAAAGGGTAGCAAATTTGCATCTCAAAGCACAGATGGAGAATTTAAGCGTTTTCAAGGAATTTGTGCATGGGGCTCACATGGTAGTGATATTCACTGGGTGCTGGTCAGGTGGGGGTGGGGGTGGGTAAACTCACAACTAATGGGTGCGGAGTGCACTGTATGGGGAAGGGCACGCTTGTAGCCCTGGCTTGGGCAAGGCAAAGGCATTATACGTAACCAAAATGTTTGTACCCCCCATAATATTCTGAAATAGAAAAAAAAAAACTCTGAAAAAATTCCCCAAATTCTAAAACTGCTCTTGGGCCATGAGACTTCCTGTGTCTTCAGGAAAGCAAGGCCCTCACTCTGCCAATGGCGTCTAGACTCGAGGAAGCCTCTGCTGGACTGTCGAGCCGTTGGTCTGCCTTTCCACACCGCCCCCAGACTGAAATCTCAGCCGCGGCACTCACACTGTCAACGCATCTCCACAACTGAACAAGCTCTGTTCCCCCAGCTTCTCATTTTCTCCGATTGCTAGGCCTTGGCTATCTCATGTACTGATTTCCTCATCCGTGACATCAATAGTTTAGCAATTTCCTGTAAACTATGGTTTGATCATACTGAAATATATTAACTGCAGCGAGTGATGAAATTGCCAGGGCTGTTGTTGTGTGAGCCACACTTGAGAAACGGCGACAACCCCCTGAGAGATTACATTCGCCGCCTGAAATCTGTGGTCTCCTCTGAACTCAGAGAAATGGCATTTATGTGGGAGAAGGAAGTGGAGGGCCAAGAACAGAATTATTTTAAAATCAACTTAGCTGCATATTAAAGCCTTCTGTCTCTTAGTGTCTGAATTGTGCTTGCATCCACAATAACAGAGTTTGGGAATAAGGAAAATAGCAAACAAAATTTCTTTGGGTTCAAATGATGTCTCTTTCTTCTCTCAACTCCTAGACCATCTGTTGTTGATACAACATTTGGCAAATTTTGAACTGCTTGAATGTAGGGGAGGCATTTTATCATCTATCTATGAAAGTCCCTAACTGAATTCCTACAGGGAGAATAATTTAGATGAAATTCTGAGCATAGTGCCTGTTCCATACTAAGTATGTAATAAATATTAGTTATTATTAGTTCAAAGTAGGTGCTCACTAGTTGTTGATGGATTGATATATCTCTTTTGCAACTATTCTCTGCTTCATTCATTCTGTGCAAAGTTATGCAAACCTATAAAATCTTATTCTATTTTTATATTAGGGCTAGGGATAGAAAAATCATGGGGGAAGTATAATTGTTCTTTGACCTAGATCATCATTTAATATTCAGTGATTTTTGAATGCTTTTTTTTTTTTTTTTGAGACAGAGTCTCACTGTGTTGCCCAGGCTAGAGTGAGTGCCGTGGCGTCAGCCTAGCTCACAGCAACCTCAAACTCCTGGACTCAAGCGATCATCCTGCCTCAGCCTCTCGAGTGGCTGGGACTACAGGCATGTGCCACCATGCCCAGCTAATTTTTTCTATATATATTTTAGTTGGCCAGATAATTTCTTTCTATTTTTGGTAGAGACGGGGGTCTCGCTCTTGCTCAGGGTGGTCTCGAACTCCTGACCTCGAGCGATCCACCCGCCTCGGCCTCCCAGAGTGCTGGGATTACAGGCATGAGCCACCGCGCCCAGCCTGAATGCATTTTGTATATAGGTGTTTGTGTATACCGAAATTTAATCACACAGAAGGACAAGTAGAGGTTGCTTTGTTGGAATTTACTCTCCTAAATGATTCCAAGTAATGCTTGAGTCTTGTTTAAAAAAACTGCCAAGTCTTCTTGCATCAAAGTCCTAATTTGCATATTACTTTACATATGGAGTCCCAAAGGCTTCCATTCAAAGGATGGAAAATAAAATTAAACAAATCAATTAGTGTATCCTACTGCAATTGTATTCAAACCCAATAGTAAGGGCATTACATACAAATTACATAACAAATTTAGAAAGCAATTCAATTTAATCACATCCTGGATTGGGAGAGACAGGAGCCCAGCTTAAGAGCACAAGAGAAATGCTAGTCAGCCCTTAGGCAAGACGGCTGCAGGGAGAGGAGTCCTTGTCTGTCCCGACTGGAGCAGCACCTGGCCTAGCCGGAACCAGCCCAGCACTGCAGCACGACCCAACCCCGAGGTTTATAGGAGGGTCCTTTATCCTTAATAAGAGGTGATTCTATTTGGCCTGTTGACTTAGCCAAAGTGAGGTCTAGAGTTTACCTTTGGCTTCTGGGAGAGAATCAATGTTACACCTGATAGGATTCTGTTTGTTTAAGCCTTGCCACATTGAATCTTAGGGGGGGCTGGCCATACTTGATAGCCTCAGGGTGGGGCTGGCCACTGCAGAAAGACCAACCTGTGACTTAGCGTGGGGGCTTGGGTTACTTGTATCTATCAACCTGGAGACTGAATTTAACCACGTGGACAATGAATAAATCAATCACGCCTATATAATGAAGCCCCAGTAAAAACTTTGAACATCAAAGCTCAAGCGGATGCCTCTGATTGGCTAAATTCTGCGAGTACCGTCAAACATCAATCGTGAGAGAGCGCGACACATCTAGAGGATAATGAAAACTCAGAGTTTGGAACCCTCCCAGCCTCTGTCCCATGTGTCTCTTCTCCCGACTGATTTTATCTGGTGTCCTTCCCTGGTAATAAAACATCACTGTCAGCATCGGAGCTTCCAGTGGATTCTGTAAGTCCTTCCAGCAAATTATCAAAACGGAAGGCAGTTTGGTGAACCCCTTGAACGGACAGTGGGTGTCAGAAGTGAGGGTGGGCTTGGGAAAGGTCGACCTCTCGGCTTGCCTAAGTCCAGGTAAAGGCCACTTGTCCCGGCCCTGAGTACAGAAAGATAAATGGCAAAACCCCACCAACAGGTGGGTAAGACAGGGGACCTCAGACCGGGACAAGGGCCCATATCTGAAAATGATCGTCAAGACTCCAAACTCGCACTTCGTGTATATGTCACACACACTCAGTTGAGACATCTCCACCCCACGGAAGCCACCGTAGAAGGAGCAGCGGCACGGACTGCTTCTCCCTTCAAGTCCGCAGAACACGCCTGCTTGAGTGTTCACGGCCACCCAGAGGGACGGTAGTGCCACTCGTCATTCCACCTGCTGGCCCCCGTCCCCTTGAGCCAAGAACCAGAAGGACAAGTGCTATTTTTGTTTTATCCTCTCAAAACGATCTTGGTTAGCGCTTAGGTAAAAGGTGTTGGTTCTCATTAATTTCAACAACAAATTGTCAACAATAAGGGAACTAATCAGGAAACTACATTAGGGTGTTTACAATTCAAATGCAACAGATCAAAAGAAGCAAGAAAATAATGGTGCTTAGCTGTGTTTGATATATTTGAGATTGTGAAGAAAGGGTATATTATGGAAATTGGGTATTTTCTAGGACAAAATTATTTGACATTCCTTAATAACAGTTAATAAGAGATATCTTTGAGTTTTTTTTTTTTTTTGGAGACAGAGTCTCGCTTTGTTGCCCGGGCTAGAGTGCCGTGGCGTCAGCCTAGCTCACAGCAACCTCAAACTCCTGGGCTCAAGCGATCCTCCTGCCTCAGCCTCCCGAGTAGCTGGGACTACAGGCATGCGCCACCATGCCCGGCTGATTTTTTTCTATATATATTTTTAGTTGGCCAGATAATTTCTTTCTATTTTTTAGTAGAGACGGGGTCTCGCTCTTGC
>CM052454.1:2132343-2162580 GCA_028533085.1 Varecia variegata
TTGTTCTCCCCGTTTGTCTTGGCTTTCCATTCTCCCATCCCAATATTTGCTCTCCCTTTTCCAATCAATTCTTTTTGACATAGAAGATAAAAGCAAAATAAAAACTGAGTAGCTCTGCTTTCTCTTTGTCAGCTGTCAATATTATTACATTTATCCCAAGAATCATAGGTGTGCCTTCCAAAGTTAAAACAGCTTCTTTGTTTTCCACGACATACTTTGCAAATCTCAGTACGTTCTGGGGTTTGGTTTTCTTCAATTATTATTTACTCTTACCAAATATTCCCATGTGCCTATCCTTCCCTTATTTTATGTATGTACACAGATGTAATGATTTTTGAAATGAAATTTTATGTTGGTATCATGAAAGAAGCATGAAAATATTTCATATTCCTAATTAGCACTACAGGAAATCATTTCTTAAGAACTCCATGTTTGCTCATCATGTAGCATCATGCTGCATGTCCTCTATAGGAAGAACAGGAGAAAGAAAACCTAGAAAAAGAGAGAATGTGTCACAGATATATATAGTGACCAATGTACAGCTTACGAAAAAATAAGTTGCTTTAAAATCACTGTCATTGGCAACCACAGCAAAACGGTGCATATGCTTTTTTTTAATCTATTAAACATATCCCCCCTCCCCCATTGCTTTCAGTCGAAGTCAGAAGTTGTTAACATGTATTACAAGAACTTCTGAGTTCTTGGCCGGGCACGGAGGCTCCTGCCTGTAATCCTAGCACTCTGGGAGGCTGAGGCAGGAGAAATGCTTGAGCTCAGGAGTTTGAGACCAGTCTGAGCAAGAGCGAGACCACCCCGTCTCTACTAAAAAAAAAAAAAAAAAAAAAAATAGAAAAATTAGCCGGGTGTTGTGGCATGGCCTGTAGTCCCAGCTACTTGGGAGGCTGAGGCAGGAGGATCGCTTGAGTCCAAGAGGGTGAGGTCGCACTGAGCACCAAAGAGTTCAAAACGGTTTCCCGCTGTTGTCTCCTCTCCGCAGAGCCTGTCATCCTGTGCCACGACTGTGCACCGACTCCAGGCGTGTCCCTGTCTGAGCGGGTGTGGAGGTCTGGGGGGAGCCGGGGGTCCTGTGGGTCAGATCACACAGCCCCGGCACCGCCCTCCAATCTTTTCTCTACTGTGTTTCTCACAATCTCTCATCTTTGCAAACTTGTCTCCCTGTCACCTTTTTTCCTGTGCTGCGTGCCCCATGCTGTTTCTCTGCAGATTAACGACACTGTTCTGGGGGTGGGCAGTGACCCACTCGCGTGCAGCTGTCTTGAGTTCTTCACCCCCTTCTCTGGGAGCCCTGAGCCTGGGGGCACCACCAATCCGCCATTGTCAAGGGTCTGCTTCGTATCAGAACTTCTGAGTTCTTCCCTCTGCTTCCTACACACTCTGTTCATTTCCTCTCCTCTGCACACATTGTCTTCACATACTTTTACTAGGTGCCTAAATGATTCTTCCTTGTCCTTTAAATGTCAATTTAGACACCATTTCCTATGTGAAGACCACCCTGATGCCAAAGAAGATGTCTTTCCTGTCCCTGTCATTCACAATCTGGTTTCTTGCCTTTCCCCCTCCTTGGAATATTAGGGTTTGTGCGCCATTCATTGTTGTATCCCAGTGCACCAGGACGGTGTTAATACCGTACTCGGTGACTACGTGTTGAATGAATGAGAACGGGAAAGATGGCGCTTCTCCCAGCATCGTGAGCCTGCTGATAAAATACGGCTTTGGATACATCAGCAGGCTGGAGCCAGGAACTCCGTGGCAGCAAGAGCTCTCTTTAAGCATCCTCAGCAAAAATGCAAACGGATGTTCTCCGTTCTCTAGCTGCAGATAATATGAGAGACAGGAAGTATATTGCATTTTTTTTTTCTTTTCAGTTCCCAGCTGGAGCTGGCAGTGCAGAGACTTGCAGAAGATAATTTTGCTATTTGTAAACTGGAGGAATGTGATAGGGAAGTAAATGAAGTGGAATAGAGACCGAGCCACACAGGATGCCTTTACAGTCACTTTTGGGGAGATAACGACACTGTAAAAAAGGACAATGACACATAAGGGGCTAAGACTATTCATTTTTTTTTTTTTTTTGCCTCACAAGATAATTCAGATCCAGAACTCTTCCACGCGTTACACCGTGAAATCTGCTCACCGCAGCTTTTTGAATTCTTTAGTTTAGTTTATGTGACTTTTCCTTCTGGCTTATTCATGAACTCATGTGGTGTGGTTACCTCTCATAAGGGAGTGGTGGCTCGATTCTACCACAAGAAATAAACAGAATTCAGAGATAGTGTGGAATAAAAATGCACAGTACTCTCCAAATTGTGCAAGTTAACATTATTACTTTTATAATTCTCAAGATTTTAGATTTTTATATTTCATAAAATCCAAATGTATGCTCCATTGAGGTGACCACAAATCCGAGGACCTAAGTATTTTTGAGATTTATCTTAAGCCTGATCCATTTTAAGTTCCAATAACAAGTACAAAGTAACCTCTTTCGTTTAGACCCCTAAAACAAGCTGCTCTACCAGGAACTCCCACTGACACCTACAATGGCAGGAATGACATGCTCAAGGTTTCCAGAACTGGGTCCCTGTCCCACCCGTGTCTCTGGCCCCAGCTCCCACAGAGAAGAGCACGGCAAATGCTTATTGACTAAAAGAATGAAGTCTGTTCGGTGTCTGTGCATCAGAGTGGATTCTCGCTGGGGTTACTGTGGTATGTCACATCTAGGGGCCCATTGGAGTTTTGTCCCAGGAGTGAAACACAGGTTATGTTTCTAATAATAATTGTTTTAGTCAGCTCCGGCCGCCATAACAAAATGCCCTAGAATGAATGGCTTAAACAACAGAAATTAATTTTCTCATCGTTCCGGAGGCTGGGAAGTCCAAGATCAAGGGGCTAGCGGATTTGGTGTCTGGTGCGGTCCTGCTTCCTGGTTCACAGACAACAGTGTTTTCACGGTGTTCTCGCGTCGGGGGGAGGACGGAAGCTCCCTCAGGACTCTGGTGAGGACACCACCCCCATGGGCTCTTCCCTCGTCTCATTTAACCCTAATTACCTCCCAAAGGCCCCACCTCTAATATCATCTTACTAGGGGGCAGGGTTTCAACATATGGATTTTGGGGGACACAGGCATCTGTCCATAACAGTAGTTATGCCCCACGATCTCCCTCAGTCTCTGGTTTCTCTCGGGGGTGCTGTGCCCATCTCTGTGATCACTGGGTTCGATACGCTTAGAGAAATCCCTTTCCTTTGGGAACTGAGAGAGCAAATTCTATAAGGTTCCCTGGGATGGTTCAAAAGCTCAGTTATGCTTCCAAGTGCTGCCCCTCAATCCCCTTTGTCCATCTCAGTGGTCACCTCTCTAGTTCCTCTGTCCTGCCTTTGACACGGCTCCTGCTTTCTCTGGGGAAGTAGAGGGGTTGCTTACTTTTCTTGCTCTTTTCCTCTGACTTACGATATTCTAGTGGGCTGAATTCCTCCCACCTATCTCTCTGCCATGGCATCTCCATGCCTGTGTTGCCCTCTCCCTTCTTAATTTCTTCTTTTTCAGGCTCCACATTATTCCTTCTGGTCCATCTCCACTCCTTTCTGCATCCACCTGCTCCTTTAACGCTCTCTTCTTACCCACTTTGAGTCAACTTCTAGCTTCCGGTGCTCCCGCTAAAGTATCTTCAGTAGTGTTGTCCTTTTAACACACCTTTGGCAGTTTTACAGCATAATGTACATTTACCTTAAAAATCAATGCTCATTGTTTTATCTACCTTCAAAACAATACTTTAAAAATTCCCATTTCTATTTGGTCACATAGAGTTGTGATGGCTGTTCTGATCTAAGTGAGCTCCTCTAAATGCATCATTATTTTGGAAAAGGGGCATTTTATTACATTTTCTTTTAAAAAGGTCACATTAAGAGGAATTTCTTTGAAGTGGATAGTCCAGTTTTTTTTTTTAAAAAAATAGTCATACAGGTGATGGAACAGTATCTGCTGAGTCTCAATGCCATTTTCTGAGATTCAATTAATATTCTAAATTAGTGTCTGGAATGTTTTATGTGTGGGTTGAAAAGAAGAGGCCATTGGAATCTTGGTTGGTACAAGGATTTATGGTTGTATAAGACACAGGGAGTTTATTACTGCCGCTGTAGCTGAGGTGGATGCTTTCGGAAGCAAGATTTCTGGCCAAAAGCTACATCACATACCCTGGCAACTATGCTTTCTTATTTTGTCTCTTGATTCTTCGGTCCAAATGAATCCAAATTAATTGCATTTTTATTGATTTTATTCGTTTGGCTTAGCAGGGTCATCAGAAAGGGATCATTTTTATTTTTATCTTCATTCTGAGGTTAGTCTCAAGGCCACTTGTGAAATAAAAGGCACGAGATTAGTGGGGTTCAAGGTATCGTTCTGAAGTCTGGAGTAGTCAACAGGGATTTAGAGAAATGCCGCAGAAGAGTGAAGATGGGCCCACACTGCCGCTTCCTCCTTAAGGACAGTCGCAAATTGACATGGTACTGGTTTAGCTTCTGGATCATCTCCTCCTCCTGAAATATGTGTGAATAAATTTGGTGTCTCAAACTGCCTGGGCTTACCCAAACCTGCTCAGCCTTTCTCTATTGTCTTCCTCTTATCCTTATTGAAACCTAGTTGGAAAAAGTAAATGAAAAATAATAAGTGAAGGTTTTAAAACATCATACACAGACACTTGGTGGATATCAGATAAGGCTCTAAGAGTAAAAGTAGGTAGGATGAGAGGCAAGAATGAGAGAGTGCCCCTAGCACTCCAAGGAAGCTGGGGTGAAGGGAGAAAGAAAGTTCTGGATGGCAGATGGGAGACCACAGGGGCCAGAGAAAACTCACTTTACTGTTCTAAAGGGATGAAGTGATGAAAACAAAAGAGTGCTCGCTCAGGTGAAGGAGAACATGGTTGTAGATGAGATTTTTGAGAGAGAGAGAGAGAGAGAGAAAATCAATGAATGAATGAATTAGGATGTCAATTCCCAGGGGAAAAAAAGCATCTGAACTAACAGTATTTCTTCCTTTTTTTTCTTTTTTAAGTAAACCAATTAGGAGCTGACACTTTCTCCCTTTACTTCAAGCAAAGGTAGAAGATGAAGGGCAGTAACAGGGCAGCGGAGGTATTTAAGATAGTGTCATCTACGCTGTGGCCCTCTAGTTAGCATCTCGCTTGTCACAGAGTGTGCCTCAGGCTGGTGTCCTCAGAAGCAGACACTGAGAGGAGGATTTGTGTGACACCGGGAACTGGGAAGTGTTCCCAGGGAAAACGATGAGCAGGATTGGGCAGTGGACTGCGACCGGGAGGGGGTCGAGCAAGAGAGCAAGCCAAGTTCTAGATGCCCCAATAAATGATTATCTGGCCCCAAATGTCAACAGTGCTGAGGTCCAGAAACCCTGGTCTACACGTCAGTCGTTGGTTCGAGGCTACTGTCGGTATGTGCACTTAGGGTTGCCCGAAATATTTCAGTGGTTTGAGGGCAGCAGGTGCTGGGTGTTGGGAGAAAAACCCACCTAGAATCTGTGAGCGTGGAAATGGTAAAGGAGGCCAAGGGAGCGCGGGTGACTACGGGCGGAACCCTGCAATGCACTGATGCGTTTATTTTGAAGCAATAGCTTTGTCATGTCCAATCTCACAACCTTCTACATCTCAATAGTTATCTGGGTTAATACCTATTGGGACCGCAAACACTTTCTTGATCTATTTCATTCTGTACCTGGGAATCCAAAACACAAAGCAGTCTCGTTTGGCGGGATACATAACTTGAACTACCTCGCTCTGTGCCAAGGCAAAATGTTTTTTGACATTCTCCTTCTGACTTAAATAATGAGCTGCATTTTCACTCATCTTTTGCTCCGAGGCCAGGCTAATATCTCCTGAAAGGATTCTAAATTGATACGCAGTTGCTTTCTAAGGTCATTTAAATTCCTAATGAAAAGTCACTCAAGGCCATAGTACAAAATAAGTACATTGTTATTGATCATGCAATAAGGTATTAGGCTAATTTAATAAGGCTTCTCCCTGAGATGTACTTAATTCACCAATATTGTCATTTCTCAGCTGTCAGAGATCCTGCTGGTTTTTCAGGGCCTAGAAATAGTCATCTCTGATTTGTTCCACGCCACGTTGCCACCTGGCTGTTCTAGGATGCCTCATCCCCGCTAAACTTCTCCCTGTCGGCAAAGTACAGTGACAGAGTAAGGATTCATTACTCTTGAAATGACCCTGTCCACAATATCCTCTTTTTATCTCCTTAATCAGCAAAGTGGTACTCGGAGGCCTGGCAGGTTCACTGCCTAGAGACACATTTATTACCGAGACACAAGCTGAATAATTGTGTATTTACCAACTTCAATTTAACCTCACAACTTGGCTGTCTTCACAACAAGGTGAACAATAAGAGCAAACTGCTCCTCTCCATGCAGCTCGTCAATAACCGCTCTTTCTCCACCCAGACTGTTTTCGTTGCCTCTCTTGCACACACTCATTGATCTGCTTGATCGTGCAGTTTCTATCTTCCAAAGAAAAAGTCGTTGTTGCCTTGGTCAAAGCTTTGAGACTTCTTGGAAAATAGGGCAAAGGAAGGCAGCATTTTTTCTTTGTCCCTCCCAGGAAAATGCAGGTCAGTGCGCAAAGCAGGAAGGGATGTATTTATTTCCTGTTAGAGAAGAGATGGGTAACCACACGCTCCAGGTCAGTTTCTCGTTCCTGTCATAGGAGACTGATACTAAAAATTATAGTGAAAATCTGATATTAAAAAGTATGTGTGTTCTTGACCTAGCAATTCCTAAGGAAATAATAGAAGTGTGCAAAGACATTAGTGTAGGTGGATTTATTACAGTATTACTTTCAATTGAAAAAAATTTAAATAACCAAAATGTCCAATCATATATAATTATGGTAAACGCACACAGTGAAATGAATCTATTGATATTGACTTGGAGAGGTGTCTATGATACATTAAATGAGAAAAGACTTTTAAAAATCAATGAGATTCACTGCTATTGGTAAAGAAAAAGAACAAGTTGCAAACTAATACGTATAGCATAGTCTGCTATTGTAAATATATGCATATTAATATATGCATATATAATATATACTTATATAATATATGTATCTATCTCTCTCTATATAGTGTGTGTGTGTGTGTGTGTGTGTGTAGTAGCTATGTCTGTATGGAAAAATTTCATAAGATCTGACACCAAACTTTTTAAAGGGGTTACTCAGACTTTAGAATTGAAGGGAAGATAATGGGTGTGATCATGGGTGATTTTATTTTATGGTACTTTTATAAATACATACATATTGCCTAAGCCAAGTGGTACATACAAAAACAGCTAAAATTGTTTCTTGGACAGTATTTGCCAGTAGAAAATCAGGTGTTGAATATATAAATTAACCGTGTAAATTGAGTTTTCACTCAAATTTTTTTGAACATACACAAGTTATCAAAATAGGAAGATGGAAACAAGAATTCAATAAATGTGCTGAATTCCATAATTCTTTCCTTTTTTAAAAAATCTAGGCGCCACTAGTGCATTGAGATGCTACTAAAGGAGACATTGGGTGTGCTCAGTATGATGAATAGTAATAAGAGCTAATGCTTACCCAGGGTTTACTGTGAGCTAGGTGGGCGCTGTTCTAAGTGCTGAACTGTCACAGCAACCCTATGAAGAAGGTTCTCTTTTATCCCCATTCTACAGCTGAGCAAACTGAGACGCAGTGAGGTTAACCTGTTGAACAAATAAAGGAGAGCCAGGATTTGAATCTAAGTAGGCTGATTTAAGTTTACCTGGATGATTCATTAAATAATTGCAAAATTCAAAACATTTAAAGCAATACTCAATATGATGGATCATGCAATGTAATCATCACACCCGGTCTGTGATGTCACCAAGAACAGATTGAGCATCACTGCTCACCTCCTTGCTTCAAACACCACTAGACAACCAGAGTGAAAGCTCCTTTTAGAAATTCAAAATGTCAAAGGACAACGTGTAAACACTACACGCTATCACCTACTCACCCTTTAGATTTGGTTTTACGAAAATCATTCTTTTATTTGGCCAGAATCTTTGGCAGCACAGAAGGTAACTGAAATTTAGAAAGACTGGGGTGTCGAGCCTTCCAGAAAGAGGAGCTGAAGCAGGAGAACTCTCTTACCACCCATAATCAGCATTCTTCCTTGTCACCAGCAACCCCAAACTGGCAGAAGCGTTTTTTTTTCTGTGAATTCAGCTTAGCATCAAAGTTCTAAACGATGCATAGAATTCCGTGGCCAGACCTCTAGGCTTAAACGTCATGATCAGAGACAAAGGAGGTGGAGTGAGGAGAGGAACCACCAGGCTAGGAGTCTTAACTTTTTCTTTTTTGGAAGGGCAGCACAAACATACCTCTGAAAAGGCTCTCAGAGTCCCCCACTGTGAATAGAATTTCTGTACCTTTAAAGCTTGTGGGGGCAGACTATACAAAACACAATTTTTTCCCCACATTGCTGTTTCTTTAAGCTGCTAGAAAGACTTAATAAAAGCCCATAGGTGGTTATACAAACTGATTTGAAAAGAGAAGCCTGTGGAGAGTTTGTCTCTTACTAACCATTCCAGATCAACATTCCAGATCACCCCACTGGGGTTTATTTTGTACCTTCAACTAACATGGCTATTTCTGAATTTCATCTTATCTTTGGAGGAATATAATCATGGGAATTTGGTGAGAGCAAAGAATGAGAAAGCTAATAAGACAAACAAAAATAGGCATCCCATTCTGCAGTATTGTTTTCCACTTTGGTGCCTACTATAGACTGTGTCTCCCAGTCCCTGAACTTTATATGTTGATCCCTTGGCCCTGCTGTGGTAGTATTTGGAGACAGGGCCTTTGGGAGGCAGTTAGGTTTGGGTGAGGTCACGAGGGTGGGCCCTCACAATGGGATTAGTGCCCTTATAGAAAGAGACACTTAGAGAAATACACAAAATGCTTTTCATGAATATTATTTTATCTTCAGAACTTCTCTGTGAGAAAAGCTAATGTTATATATTTTTTACAGATGAATAAACTGAGGCTCAAAATTTTCATGTAAATTACCAAGGGGTAACAGTGCTAGTAAGAAATACAGCACTTAAACTTGGAAATTCAACTTCGGAATACACAGTTATTCCCCTGTATGCTGTTTCAATGTGCAAGAGGGAAATGGGAGACAAAGTATTGAAGTAGGATCGTGCCAGTTTGACTAATTCCAGGGATGAATGATGTTACCAGAGAAAGAGATACCATGTGTCTCTCTATTCTGCCATCCCTAGGATGTTGGCTTTGTCCTCAGATGTCTCTTCCCAAGGTCACGAGACCACAATCAAAACCCCAGGCATCATAGGTCATCATGAACATGTCCGTGTTTTATAATTATTTTTAGAAATGAAGACACTTATCCCAGAAGCCTGTCCCAACATTAATGACCATCAAGGGCTATCAGATTTCTAGAACTTATTTTACTGGTCACATTTTCCCTTAGGCTGTGGATGGAATCCCTATCTTTGCAGGGTGGACACCTGAATAAAATCAGGTTTCTATTAGCCAAAAAGCAGAGAGAAATGGCAACTAAGCAAGGCATATGTAGTCTGCTACATATGACCTAATCCAGTATTAGGATTGATACTGATACTGTATATCAATTAGTATTGATATAAAAATATATGTGCTTGTATATTGTATGAAGACAGTCATATAATTTAATAAAGAAAGCATGTGTTCTCACAGAGAAATCATAACAAATGTGCAATGTATAATTTTAAAAGTACAGCATAAGGATTTCTTTTTATAGCTTTTAGACTTCAACCCAAGTGGAGGAAATTGGCTAGAGAACATGTAACTCCACCACTATGAGAAATAATACTACAATTTCTTTGTGTCACTTAACTGTTTAAGAGGTTAACCTTTTGCTCCACCCCAAAACAAGCGAGCCATTAATCTTCAAATAACACAAATGGTTTTCTCTTTGTTTCCTCTTTTTAAATTTATTTAAGGAAAACTTGGAGAAGTCTCATCCATCCCCGTGCAATGCCTAGGATTCCACTTGGTGAACCTATTGTGTTGACTTTTAAGATAAGAGCTCTTAAGGATTTTTAAACCATCAAGCTGTATCCATCAGAACAAATAAGTGGGAGATTGCTCTATGCTCCCCAGGCAGGACACATTCTGTGACCTATCTTTTCCGTGACCTACAAGGCTCTAGGAGAAGAGCTTCCAGAGTTTTATTGGCAATGCCACTATTAGACGGACTTCCCTCTCTCTTCCAAGCTCTTTGGGGGTCAGCTTTAAAGCAAGCATTAAGTGAATGGCTAATGGAATTAAGGGTATAATAATAGAAGGATATAGTGAGACAATTGTATTAACAAGAAATAAATCACGTTGAATGTAAGGTAAGTGTTTTTTAATTGATTGATGGGAAGGATGCTCCACAGGTTTTGTCGGGGACTAACAGCCATTTACCTCCTCATCTGCAGTAAAAAGCCAAAATGTAGGGAAAAAAAGATAAGAAAATTATGCAGTAGGAAGATAAATTATTCAGAGAGGATGGCCATTTTGTGCTGACATCACTAATGTGAGAAGGCATTAAATCTTTGACATTAGCTTCGTTCCTTAGGAGCTGTGGGGCCTGAAATAACATTTTGTACCAGGGATAGGAAACTGAAACGTTCCTAAAGCTTTCGTCTGTGCCATGAACAGCTTCCAAGGTGCCTGGAGACCTGAAGACACAGCAGAAACTGTGCCTTCCAAGTTGAGGCAAGTGTTACACTTTGAAAGCTGTGACTCTGCCTGATGGTTTTCATCCCGTTGGCAAAGCTCATGTGCACTGATGTCCTGTACGTAGAGAGCTACATGGAAGACGTTTTCAAGTACTATTGGATGTAGGAGAACTTGATGCTGAATTTCATAACCAATTTTTTTATAATATAATTATAATTATATAAATTATATAAATTATATAAATTATAATATAATATAATTTCCCAGATTTACGATGTCCCTTCCTTGAATTTGCTTCCTCTTATAACCTACCGTAATCTTTTTTTGCAGCTAGTCTTACTACTCAGTTATGGGTATAGCCCATTTCAGACTAGCAGTACTCCAGAGGTTCCTTATTGGAAGATGCAAATATGAAGGGGAGTGGGTAGATCCAATATATGTGTGGGAGAGGCCAAGGTTCTTGGCAAAACTGCTTCAGGAGTTAGTTCAGATCTTCCCCCACCTGCACTGCCCCCTACTCCAGGATTTTTCTGCTGCCTCTGGTTATTTTATTAACTAGGTTTATAAACTTACCATCCCCCAAACTTTTTTCATTGTATTACCATCCTAACATGAACATATCAACAAAGAAACCCAACTTTTATCAAAATCTCCAAACTTTCCCAGGTTTTCTTTTTCAGAAGTAGATTTATGTTTGTAAATTATTCAGTCTTTTTTCTTCTTTTATTACTTTTTTTTCCTAGCATTGAAAGGGAATGGGGCTGACAATTACTGCACCTCTGCTATGAGCCAGATGCCATGCTGAGCATTTGACAAACAATTTAAGAATTTAAAATGAATTCTTCGTAATCATTATCTGCAGTAAATATTATTATGCTCATTTCACAGATAAGGAAGTCAGGGTTTAGAGGGATTATGTGCTTTGTCCAAGTTCAGATTGCTAATTAGAGGTAAGAGGGGGGATTGGAGACCGGGAATGTGTAGATTGCAAAGTCAGCACTCTTTCCGTCACGGCAAACTGTGTCGATGCTGTTTTGAGGTACCATGAACTGTCGTGGTGGAGTGGAACGTCTGGCTAAACCTCTGAGATTCTTCTAAATCTAAAGGTTACAGGTTGGGTTCTCTAAAGCAGATGCTGAGAAGGAGCTCGGGGTATAAGATATTTATTAGGGTAAAAGGAAAAGTAGAGGAAGAAAAATGGAGTCACACTGCAATGCTAGCCCAAATATGCCTTGGCCAAGTCGGTGAGGAACTCTGGTTCAAGCATCCCATCTGAGTGTCCTGCAATGGGCTGACACAGGTGGGCCTTTGTACCGTCACCTTGCTCAGTCAGGTTGCCCTAGGAAGGGTGTGACGTCCTGCAAAGAGGCTTGAGAGCTCCAGGAAGGAACTGAGCAGGAGGCAGCAAGTTTTTCCTAGAAAGGGGTATCTGGATAGCACATCTGTATGTTGATCATACAAATAACCTCATGGTTTCTATAATGGGCCACACAAAATGGACTATTAAATGGTTTCTTTTGGTGCCATTTTTTATTGTATTATCCAATGGATGAGGGAACTGCAAGATTGAACTTGGATAAAGAACTCAATCCTGGATTCTTGGCAATAGGAAGATTGTGCTCTGCATATTGCCTTATTTTTTCCTAAAAGAATTGGGCAAGTTGACTGTGATTTTGTGTCAAAAGACCAATGACTGCTCCAATGATCCTCCCTGATGTTTATGTCTTTCCATTGGAAAGATCAAGCATGCCAAATTAACTTTTCCATGTATTTTACTTACTTACAGCCTTAAACCTTCCATATTTGTTGAATACTCAATCCTCCTCTTGGTTGAATCAGTTCTTTGTATCTTACATATTTACTTATCTCAAAAGTAGCATATAGTTTTTGCTCAATTGATTTCTATTTCTATTACAAGTTTAGCCAGTAAGAATATTGATTTAAAAATACCTAGTGTGCTCTCTCTAAATACTTCTTATATTGTAATGGTCTATGCATAAAATAAGCCATTCTCTAGTTCTCTAGATACATTTCATTGTGAATTTTTCTTCATTGTACCTTCCTATGAATTTCCTTTTAGCCAGTATTATGACCAGGTGCTATGGCCTGGATATTTGTGACCCCCTAAAATTCGTATATTGAAATCCTGATCTTCATAGTGATAGTATAAGGAGGTGGCCCCCTTGGGAGGTGATTGGGTCAGGAGGGCAGAGCCCTTATAAAGTGATTCATGCCGTTATAAAATAGACCCAAGTGAGCTGTTTTGTCCCTTCCACCATGTGAGAACACAGTGAAAAGACATGGTCTGTGACCAGGACTGTGGGCTCTCACTAGACACTGAATCTGCCAGTAACTTTATCTTGCACTTTCCAGCTGCCAGAACTATGAGAATAAATTTCTCTTGTTTGTAAGTCACCCAATTTATGGTATTTTGGTATGCTTGATGGTCTGAAATACCACATATGATGACCTGGTCATCATGGATTATCCTCTTATATCATGTGTGAAATAAGCAGGACTCACACTTCTAATTCTTTAATGTTCATTACTTGCTCCAAAAATACTTAACCAGTATTTTTAATTACCTTTTGTAAGTCTGATTGGTTACTGCAGCCCATCATGCTAGTTACCATTAGTGACTTTGTGGTCAGTGTTCTCCTTGTCTAAAGCATACACCGAGTTTACATAAATTTTGTTACTTCCCTGCCAAAGTTGTTTCAACACAGTAATCACAATGATTGTCTCAACAGCTATTACTCAACATTCTTTCTTAAGAATATGCAAGAAGTATGTGTCTCCCTGGAATACATGTATGGTAGAAAGATTGGCAATTTTCCCTCCCCTCCTAGCTTCATCATAGCCAAATTCAGAATTGTATAAGTGTAATCAATCCCAATCCATGCCCAGGATAACAAGCAACCTTTAAGACTAATAGTGCACTATATGCTAGTCCTGCATATTTCAAATACAATGATAAATTCCGCATAGATGTAGTTATTGAACACTTGTACTCCTTCATTATCAATGAACTTTACATGCATGTGTTAGATATGATATCTTGGACATAAAAAGCTACATACAAATAGAGGACTTTAGTTAGATACACATCTTGTGTAAACTAACGTTCCTTAATATTGTAATGGAAACTTCAATATGCTAATTACAAAAATGAAAAAGAAAAATCAGAACAGAAAGACAGAGAATGCTTCTGGGCCCTTTGTTGGTCTTCAATGGGTTTTCCTTCTTTCCATTGTATTCCTTAGATTTTTAAAAAATCCTATAGCTTACTTTCCAAGAACAGAATATGATCCCCATCACCTGGCTTTCAACCATGGGTTTTAAGATTCTTGACAAGCCAGTATCCCCACTTCTGATGGTGTCTTTATCTCTCACCACATAATGCTCTTTGATATGTTAAATCTACTGTACCTTCTGCCTGTGTTTCTAGTCATAGAGCCACGACATAGGTGGTGGTCTAACCTAGAGCCCACTTCTCTGTTCTCCTCTCCATAGCCCATCACCAATCATCTGCCTTCAAACTTTGACCTTAGATTACAATCCATGAATCAGAAAACTTCTAGTTTTTACAGATAAAGTTTAGGTTATTTATTTGAGAGCTTTCTTTTTTCTTCATGTAGGCATTTATCACTATAGACTATCCTCTTAGAACTACTTTGGCTGCATTCCATAAGTTTTGGTATGTTGTGTTTCCATTTTCATTTGTCTCAAAATATTTTTTCTCTTTTTATTTCTTCTTTTACCCATTCATTGTTTAGGAGTGTGTTGTTTAATTTTTACATACTTGTGAATTTTCCAGTTTTCCTCCTGTTATTGATTACTAGTTTCATAGCATTGTGGTCAGAAAAGGCACCTGATACGATTTGTATCTTTTACAATTTGTTAGGGCTTGTTTTGTGTCCTAACATATGATGTATCTTGGAGACGTTTGAGAAGAATGTGTAATCTGCTGCTATTGGATGAAATGTTCTGTATATGTCTGTTAGCTCCATTTGGTTTATGGTGTTGTTCAGGTCTGCTGTTTCCTTATTGATTTTCTGTCTGGATAATCTATACTCTATTGAAAGTGTGATACAGAAGTCTCCTAAAATTATTGTATTGTGGTCTATTTCTCCCTTCAGTTCTGTTAATATTTGGTTTCTATATTTAGCTACTGTAATGTTGGGTGCATATATATTTATAATTGTTACAACCTCTTGCTGTATTTAACCCTTTATTATTAAATAATGACCTTCTTTGCTCTTGCAACAGTTTTTGACTCGAAGTCTATTTTATCCAACGTAAGTGTAGCAGCCACCTCTGATGTCTTTTGGTTACCATTTGCATGGAATATTTTTTTCAATACTTTGAGTTTATGTGTGTCCTTGTAGCTAAAGTAAATTTCCTGTAGGCAGCATATAATTGGATCTTTTTTTTTAAAAGAAAAAAATCCATTGGAGAATTTAATCTATTCACATTTAAAGTCATTATTAGCAGGAAAAGACTTGCTTCTGTCATTTTGTTTATTATTTTTTATTTTGTAATTCCTTCCTTTAATTATGTCTTTTTTACTTTGTGATTTCATGATTTTTTTGGATGGTATGCTTTGATTCCTTTCTTTTTATCTTTTGTGTATCTACTACAGTTTTTTTCTTTGTGGTTGTAATGAGGATTCCATGAAGCATAATATAGTTATAACAATCTATTTTAAGCTGATAACAATTTAACTTTGACCATACATAAAAACTCTACACTTTAGCTTCTTCTCCTCCCACATTTTATGTATTCGATGTCACAATTAATATCTTTTAGCTATTTTGTATTCATTAACAAATTATTGTAGCTATGCTTATTTTTAATACTTTTTCTTTTAACTTTTATTCTAGAGTTAACAGTAATTTATGTATCACCATTACAATATCAGAGTATTCTGAACTTAACTATATTCTTATCTTTACAGTGAGTTTTACACTTTCATATGCTTTTATGTTGTTAGTGTTCTTTCATTTCTACTTGAAGAACTCCCATCAGTATTTCTTATAAGACAAGTCTAGTGGTGATGCACTGTTATAGCTTTTATTTGTCTGGGAAACTCTTTATCTTCCTTCATTTTTGAAGGACAGATTTTCTGGGTATAGCATTCTTGGATGCTAATCTTTTTTTTCTTTCAGCACTTTGAATATGTCACCCCATTCTTCCCTGGCCTGCAATATTTCTGTTGAGAAATCCTCTAGCAGTCCTGTAGAGGTTCCCTTGTTTGTGACAAGCCACTTTTCTCTTGCTGCTTTCAAAATTCTCTTTGTCTTTGACTTATGAGCATTTGATTACAATTTGTCTCAGTGAAGATCTCTTTATGTTTATTCTCTTTGGGGTCCTTTGGGCTTCATAGGTCTGGAAGTCCATATCTTACCATGGATTTGGAAATTTTTCTGTCATTATTTCTTTAAGTAAGCTTTCCTCCCCTTTGTTTTTCTTTGCTCCTTCTGGGACTCCCATAATACACAGATTGATTCTCTTGATTGTTTCCCACAAGTCCTGTAGGCTTTCTTCACTCTTTTGAAATCTTTTTTCTTTTTGTTCCTCTGAGTGGATAATTTATAATGACTTGTCTTTGAGTTTATTGATTCTTTCTTTGGCTTGATCAAGTCAATCTGCTATTGAAGTTCTCTATGAAATTTTTCAGTTCAGTCATTGTGTTCTTTAGCTCCAGAATTTCTGTTTGGTTTTTTTAAAAAAATATTTCTATCTCTTTTTTGAAGTTCTCATTTTTTTCATGTATTGTTTTCCTGATTTTAGTTAGTTTTCTGTCTATATTCTGTTGTTGCTTACTGAGCTTTGTTTTGAATTCTTTTCAGGGAGTTTGTAGATCTCCATTTTTTAGGATCAGTTACTGTTGCTCTCCCCCCCTTTGGTAGTGTCATATTTCCATGATTATTTGTGATCCATGTGACCTTGCATTGGTGTTTGCACATTTGAAGACATAGAAACCTCTTACATTCTTTACAGACTGGCTTTGGCAGAGAAAGCCCTTTACTAGTGAGGTGGGGTCTCTGGGTGGGGTTCCTGCTGGAGTCCTCAGATGGTCTGGTCTGGCATCCGAGTCCATGGGGCAGGCCTGGAACCTGAGTTCATAGGTGTGGGTCTGATGTTAGGTCTGCAAGTTCAGGCCTGGAGCATGGGTCCTCAGGGGTGGACTTGGTGCTGAGGCAGCTTGCAGCCTGAGTTCACACAGGCAAGTCTGGGTCTTGGGTATGTGGGGGCTGGCCTAGAATGTAGGTCCATGAGGGCGGGCTAAAAACCTGAGTCCACAGGGTCTGGTCCAATGCTGGAGTCTACTGGGGTGGGCCTGGATGCTGTGTCTGCTGTAGCCTAGGTCTGTGTCTGGCTTTGAACCTGGGGCTGTGGGGACTGGCCTGGTGCTTGTGTAGGGCTAGAGCTTGGGTGTATAAAAGCTGGCCTGCAGCCTGAGTCTGCAGGTGCTAGTTTATATACCTGGGGCTGCCAGGGCTTTCTTGCCATTGGAGTGGACATGGAGCCTGGGTCTTTGGGGGCTGGCTTTGTATCATGGCGGGCCTAGAGCCTGAGCCTATAGGTTATGTAGATGAAATATATAGAAGACATTACAGTGGTAGGATATCTAAATAAGAGACTCACTCAATAAAGAGTATTGTAATCACAGTCATAAAAGGACCACATCCCATTTCCCCTACCATTCAGTAGGTGAGGATCCATTTTGGGACTGTAACTGATAGACCTCTAGATATTCCACAGTTCCAATCACAGAACCTTGTCCATAGGAGGCATCCAGTACATATTTATTTTTTCACTGATTCTAAGAAGAGGAAAAGAACAAGATATCCTTCATCTTGAGTTTATGTAAAAAATCAATTTTCTAATTTTAATAATCAAATTATGGGAGGTCATTGATTTTTTATTTCTTCTGTAATTTTCTAGAACATTTGATCTTTGTTTAGCTTAACCAGAACACTTAGACACACAATAATTAAACTGATCACCTAAGAATCTGGGTGTACTCTATTTAATGTTAATTTTTACACTTGAATTTAAATTACCAAAGACCAAATCCAGGTATCATGAAGTAATTTATTCCATTGGCAACTATTTACTTGATTTCTTCAATGTACTGAATACCTTAAACCTTTCTATGCAAGTGTTAAAATCCAGGTAGGTAATTAAAAAAAAAATCAGAGCAAATTCACTATTGACAATAAAACTAAAGCCATTTTATCACTTATTTTTAAAGAATTAATATCCTGAATAGTGACAAAAATTGAATTTGGTGAGTTTTGCAGGTTTTTCTAGTGTATAATAAAAAGACGTTGTATTCACTTTTAAAAATGCATGTATAAAATATTTTAGTAACTTTTTGTGATTAATTTCTTCAGAGATCTAAAGGAGCTTGGTAAGAAATTTGGATCTAAAAGTAAAAACAAGCAAATAAAGCTTGTAAACTTTTCGTATATGCAAGTAACCAATGCATAGTTCTGTTGCACGACCTGGTCCTATGCTGAATCTCCAACATTCTGTTCTCAAAAATTGACATTTGATTGTCTAAATAATAAGTAACATTTCTGAGTAATTACTATCTGTCAGTTACGTTTCTAAGTGTTTTTCTTAAATCAACTCATTTAAATTCACGGCAACATTATAGGTATTTTACAGATGAGGAAATAGAAGCACAGAGGCTGTTGGAAACTTGCAGGGGTTGTGGAGGTAGCGGAAATTCTGCCCTAGGGAGGCTGGCCCTACAGGCTGTGATTTGCTGCTTTTTTGCACAACCCCTGTAAAGTTAGGTGCTGACCTTTAGCCCAAATGCAGCATTTCAGGGAACTTGTCCACACTGTGTGAATCCTCTCTAGTGACATCCGTGTGCAGAAACGAAGCAGAGCTCCCTTTGCATGGGGTCAGTCCCTGGTCTCCTCCATGTTTGCGGGCATCTCAAGGGCTTGGGTTCCAAGGTCGTCCATTCTTAAAGTGAGCTGCGGTGGCTTTCGGCTTTAGCAGGCTTTGCACCTCGGCCTGCCCTCATTTAAACCACCTTTTCTCTTCTTGGGGTTTCATGGGTGATTAACTGCTCGACTTCCGTGGAGATAACTGTTTCCTACTGACAAAGTGGCTGGATGCCTAGAAAAGATCCTATTTGCTGCTGTGTTAAAGGGGTCCTTTCCTTCTTCCTTTGTTTTAGTCCTGTGGCTTGAGAGCCACTGGAGCGATGGCACAGTGGGGATGGCAAGACGTGGGGACGTTGCCTGCGTCCTCACTAATGGCCCTGCGACTTTGCTCAGCCATCAGCTCCTTCCTGGTGCTCTCCCAGAAAAGCAGCAGGTGCCCGAGGTCCAGGCTGGGACAGAGGAGAAGAATGAGGCTCCACGCAGGGGGTGAAGCTCTGAGTGGTGTTCATGCCGGGGCTGTAAATGCTGCCAATCTGGGATGGATTTGTCCTGGGGGTCTGCTAAATTCTACCTGCTCTTTCAGTGAACGCTGGTGATTGCCTCTCAGGGCGCCCAGAGCCTGCTTCCCTCACGTCCAGTATATGTGGCTCCACGTGGGAGCTCCTGGCTGTCAGCTGGTTCCTGGTGGGCTGCTCACTCCGCCTCCCCAAACCCCTCATCTTTCTGCATTTAGCCTGGTGGGAAGGGGAAATCACTTAGATACCTTCTGACTCTAAAGCTGCTATAACAACTTAAGTCATTATCATTCTCAAGGTTTAAAACAACCTCATTGTCACCATGCTGGGTAAAAGGTGTTCAAGTTCCCAGCGTGGCTTTGCTGTCACCCTCCAGCGCCACATCCATGTTCAAAAACATCACAGACGGCTCAGCTCTGGGGTGCCGCGTCTCAGCCCTGCTTGCTTGATGACTGTCACGTGGGGCTTTCCTCACTCCAGAAATAGAAAACTGTTCATTTAAATTCTCTGTACAACAGAGAACTCTGGAGTATCTGTTGCTCCAAATCTCCCTGCAGCGAGTCAAAAGCAAATGGAACCCCAAATAATCTTTGTAGTGTCATCACTGATACTTTTGCAATTCCGGGTCAAAATGTTGGAAACCGACACCCACAGATGTTTCTGGTTCTAGGTGTGTTGTATAGGCAATAACTGATTATTTGCTCATGAAAAACACAGTGTTAGATTTTTGTTCCATTGACTCCCAGAAGGCGGAGAGGCAGCAGAAATGGATCAGAGGCTCCTGGGAGATGAATACAGGGACACACAACTCCTGCCCTCTTCATTTATCCCATTTACAGCAACAGATTCTTCACAGACCCTTAGGATGGGAATGAAACTGGAGCTATGTCAAGAGATAAATAGTGTTTTTATGAGGAAAGGTCAAGGAATAGAGAGAAGAAAAAAAATCAGGAATTAATTTTTTTTTGGTTTTACTATATGAATCATTTTATTAGAGAATTTAAGCCTGAAAAATTGCAACAGGTGAATTAAATAGAGATGGCATTTATTCATGTATTCAACCAGCATTTATGGAATGTCCCACTGTGCGCCGGCACTAGAGTTGATTAAAAGAGTCAACCTTTGACCTTAAGGAATATGTACTCCAAATAGATGAACTTCAAACGGATAGCAAACAATTAGCACCCTGCATTTCTCTCTTTCTCGCTCTTTCTCCAGGCAGGACATTGGAAACAAATAGAATCAGGTCTTAGAAGCCTTAACTTCTCTACCTTCAAGCCTCCACCTCCTCACTCTCCTGTGACCTAAACCACAAAGGTGTTAACTTAAAAGGTACCATTAATATATAAACGTTCCATTTCAAAACCATCTAACAGAGGTTCAGTGCTCTGAGTCACTTGTCTCAGGAGCCCCTTCAGTCCTTCACTTTGAGAACTCATCAATGCTGGTGTCAGCTGGAAAGGTGAACATTTCTATGTGCTGTCAGGCTTCTACCATGTCCTACGAGGTATTGCTGGATTTCTGTGTCTTGAAAACTTTGCTTGGCCCTCCTAGTTTGTTTTGCTTTGTTTATATTTCTAAAAAATATGACTCTATTCTCTGTACCCTCCCCCATCACATTTTTACTTTTGTCAGGCTACTGTTATCATCAGGAATGCAGTTGGCTGTTAGCAACAGAAAAGCTAACAGTGCCTTAAAGACATGGGTTTGCTTATTTTACACAATAAGAAGTTCATGGGTAGGTTGCTCAGGGCTGGTGGTATACTTCAGAGATACTGTCATGTAGCAAGATTTTTCCATATTTTGCTGTGCCATCCCTTCTAGGTATGCTTTTATCCTCTTGCTTGTTGCCTCATGGTTACAAGATGGTTGCTGTGTCTCCAGGCCACATGTTGACATTCCAGTCAGAAAGTTGAGGAGGAGGAAAGAAACAAAGGGCTATATACGCCTAATTTGTCCCCTCATCTTTTCTTTTTTTAAAATCAAGAGGTAGCAAAGCTCTCTTAGAAATCCTACCTAACAAACTTAAGCTTATATCTTATTGGTCAAAACCGTGTCATATAGTCAACACAGCAGGCTGGGACATCTGGGAACTGCGGTAGGTGTTGAGTTGCCAACCAGTGGAGGAAAGATGATGCTGTGCTCCTAAATTCATAAGCAGCATTTGAAATTTCAGAGACAGCCTACAGGGCAGACCAGAAAGGAGGTTGGAAAAGGCAAATTTGAGTTGGTTTAGAATTAGACCTAAAAGTATGTTGGCACATGATGGTATTCTCTCACCTGACCAAAAAAGTAATTCACCAAAAAAAAATCAATACTTTTTTGGGGGAAAATTTATTGGAAGTTGTCTTGGTCAGTTCGGGCTGCTTATAATGGAATACCATAGACTTAGGTGGCTTAAACAACAAACATTTGTTTCTCACTATTCTAGAGGCTGAGAAGCACCAGATTAGGGTGCTAGCAAATCCGGTGTCTGGGGGGACTCTCTTCCTGGATTGCAGACGGCCTCCTTGTCACTGTGTCCTCACGTGGCCAAGAGAGCGGGCTCTGGTCCCTTCCTCTCCTTTATTAGGGCACCGATCCCATCATTGGAGCTCCACCTTGAGGCCCTTGTTGAAACCTAATTGCCTCCCAAAGGCCCCATCTCCAAATATCATCCCTCGGGGGTTAGAGTTTCAGTGTGTGAATTTTAGGGGGCTGCAAACATGCAGTTCATAACAGAAGGTTTTTTTTTTTTTTTTTAAAATAGCAGGTTCTCTTGAAACTAAAAGAACATAAGCAAACATTCTCCAAGTTCCATTGTAGAGCCCCATGGGAACCAACCAAAAATGAAAGATGAATATGAGGCAGGTGAATTAAAAAAAAAAAAAATTTGAGCACTGATTCCTGTTAGACTCACCTGGATTTCTTTATGGCCCTGGGGATTTTGGCTGTTATAATTTTTTTTATCACAAAACTTTCATAGTGCTGTCAATAGTGTCTTCATGTGCTTCTCATACCCAAAAGATACATATTTGCTGATGAAATGAGCTGCTAATTTCTTCAAAATAAGACAAGAATCACAATAATTTACCTTTAATTGCTAAATGACAAATCAACAAGACTATCAAATTTTTTATTTTTTTGCATTATGTCAGATGCCTTGGTTATGGAAGTATTTTCTCAAAACTCAATTGGTCCTATTAAGTTTACAAATGGAAGATTTTTATACCGGGTGTAGCCTTTTTCTCTTCTTTCGTGTCTGACTTTGCCTTTCTTTGGCCCAAGAGAGACGGTGCTTGGGACTTAGATTAAATATGAGAGTGACATCTTCTTGGGCACCTCAATCCATCACATCAGAGAACCCAATTACCTTCATCATCATTGACTATCTACTGGCAAGAGAACCTCCAAAATGCTGTCCTTCCAAGCCAAGACTAAAGTACAAATAAAGCTTCCAACGAACCAGAGCACCCTACGGTTGTGGCCTCCATTGGCAGAGAGATTCTTTAAAAGTCTGCTGCTCCACTTCACCTGTTTCCAACAGAAGGAGCAACACCAAGGGAACGATCGCTTGTCCGCTCTTACCAAGTTCTGGTGCTTGTAATGACTGCCCCACGCCCTGTGCTTCCGTGTACTGTTTCACTCGTGGTTTCCCAGAGGAGGAATTCAGAGAGTCAGTCGGTCAATCAGAGTGAGATAATCGAGTCTTCTCTACATCTGGAATAAAATGAATTCCAGGTCTTTGGGCAGAGAAGGTAGGGCGAGCCTTTCCTCAGAAGACATGGCGTATAAGACAGCCAGAAGAATGGGTATAGGAGTACTTATCTCTTTTCGTGGAGATTAAACAATCTATCTATCTAAAGCACACAACACAGATGGCTGCATAGCAAATGTAAGTTTTGACTATTATTATCATTATTATATGGAAGCCCAAAATAAGGGAGATCAACTTGCCTCTGGCAGGGAAGGTTTCCTTGAGTAGCTGACACTTAACCTGGGTCATGAGGAAGGAACAGACGTGGTCAAAGAGGACCTTGGGGGGAGAGACATTCCAGGAAGACAGAGAAGCACGTGCAAAGGCACCATAGTTCAGTACGGCTGATGCTTAGTCTGCATGTGGAGTTTGGAAACGACGGGTTGAAAATGAGGTTAAGGTGTGTAGTACGCCTCATACACTGTGCAAAGGAGGTTGAATCTTAAAATCCTGTACAGGAAGGGGAAGCTGAGTCCATCTAAATAGGAATCACGTGATCCAGTTTGTGTTTCTGAAAGCTCACTGTGGAACCGTAAAACAAAAAAATGGACTGGAATGGTGTGAGCCTGGAAGAAACTTTCAACTAATGTTTATTCATTACTTACTAAGTTCTAGGCATTAGAACTAAAAATATGTATAGAGAATTGTCTTTCCTTTTAAAGATCCTAGAACCTATCTGAGGAGCCAGAGATATACTCACTTAAATGTAGCACAGCTTGGTAAGTGTTTTCCTGCAGTATGGCCAGAGTATTACAAGAGCACCAGGGAAGGGACAATTAATTCTGCTAGGAAGGTTGGAGTGGGTCTGAGGATCAGGGGACATTCACAGGGGAAGTGGCATAGTGACTGCATAATCATATCGTGCGTTCATGGGCTGGCACATATCAAGAGTGGTTTGAGATAGTGTGTAATGGGAGAATATATAGGAAAAAAGTCTTTGACTGCCATATGAATTAACATTAATTTTTATTCAGTAAGGAATAGGGAACTAGTAAAGATTTCTAAAATATGAGAGAAGCATATAGTCATGGGGCAAATCTTGGGCTTTAGAGACTGACAAGTCTTGGGTTCAAATCTTAGCATAGTCATTTGCAAAGTGTGCGACCTTGGCACGTCATGAAACCCTTCTAAGCCTCAGTTTCCCTAAGGGAATGATAATAGGATCTACTTTGTCTTACAGGGTTTAGTGAGTATTAAGTGAATAAATACATGGAAAGTACTTGGAACAGTGCCTAGAAGGTACTTAATGCTAAATAAATAATTGTCATTATTGTTTTAATTACATCTGGGCTTTCGAAAGATAGTTCTGGCAGGGGCATGGTAGCAGAAAGACTAGAAGCAGGAATCTGGTTAGGGAGTTGTGAAAATCCAGGAAGGGGCCGAGGCAGAATCTCTAAACAGGCAGGACAGGCTGCACTTGAGGGACATTCCATGACAAAGGGGGCAGAGTGGGGCTGGCCGGAAGGTGGTGGGGACAGGGAATGGGGAGAAAAAGTAGCAAGTGAGGTTAATGCTAAAGATGACTCAGCTCTTTCATCTGGGTCATTAAAACACGGTGAGGCCATTACCTGAGATACAAAACAGGAGAAACTGTAAAAAGAATTAGATTTGGGACATGTTACAGGTACGCTGCATGGGGGTAGCCAGATGGAGGGGTCCAGGAGGTGGGGGGCAGATGGAAACACAGGTCTAGAGATGAGCAGAGAGAACTGGGCTGGAAATATATATTTTGAAATGACTTATATTAATAAATAGATCAGGGGTTGGCAAGTTGTAAAGGTCCAGATAGGAAATACTGTAGGCTTTGGGGGCAACACGGTCTTTGTCCCAACCACTTGACTCCGCCATCTTTGCACCAGAGCAGCCATAGACAAAACCCAAATGAATGAGTGTGGCTGCGTTCCAATAAAGCTTTATTTATAAAAATGGCCTGCCGGCTACATTGGCCCTTGGGTTGTAGATTGCCAATTCCTGTTATAGATGGTAAAGACCAGAGTGGATGAGCTTGTGCCGTGAGAGTGGAATGAATTGCAGAGGGCTGATACCGGAGCATGGGGAAACACCAACATTCAGGATGGACAGAGACGGCCAATGAAGTCATGGTTTGGGTCAGAGCTGTCTTGGTTAGACCTTCTTTGTGTCGTCTTGATAGCGCTAGGATTTTGTGGAGAAGACACGGAAACTAAACATTCATGCCTTATCTCATTAATCTCAAGGCAAGGCTGTCAAGAATTGGTAAAGAAAGTAGGAGTGATGTTAGCATTTTGACAAGGGTGCCAGGATGCACACTTTACGAGATTTAACCTCACGTGTCCTGAACAAACTTTCTCTCCTGCATCCCTTACCTTTTGATTTTACATCTCATATTTCTTCCTCTTCCCTCCCCTTCCAAGGTTGCCTCTCCTGCTCCCTCGCCCCCCACCTCGCCGTGCCCAGCACAATACCAGGCTGGCGAGATGATAATCATCGGGCCAGCTATTCTGAGCAGTGTAAACAAATGACAGATCTCTGGGCGCAGGAAAGGTAACAAGAGGCCGATCAGTAGTTCTAGTTATCTTCCCTTCATGTTTATTGCAGTCTGGTGCAGTTATTTCTAAGGGCCTGACATTGATCGACAGCTTCTATTAAGGCCTATCCAGGGCAGCTGGATTGAACAGATACATTAAATAAAGCAGTTATTGCTTTTCATTGCCTTTCCGTAAAATATCACTGCTAAATAGCTTCTGCCATCAGATGCAGTTAGGTACATGGTTTTAATTTGAGGGACTGTTTTATAACACGGCACAATTGACACCGGCCTTTGTTTCCCCTACAATAATGATTGTGTACATCCTGCAGAATTGATGGGCTGTCCTTTGAGGGTGGAGCTGGGGGGAGGCAGAGGGGAGGGAGGTCTGGCTTTGTTGGTCTCCCTGTCTCTCTTTTTATACATGCCAGGTTTGTCACTTGTTTGCGGCATGAGCAGGAACAATGTCAGGCAAGGGCCCTTATCGCAGGCTGTTGTGATGTAGGGACTGCAAGCCTTCGCCTGGAGACGAGATAAGCGCAACCTTACAAGCATGGAGGAGGCCGGGGGAAGTGGGGGGTGGGTGCACGATTGAGACGACAATGCGAAGCTGTCGGGCCCCCGTTACAGCTCTTTCTGGTGCTGCAGAAATATATGCAAGTGGAATGGTGCATAACAAGCATGAAAATAAAAGTCTGGAATGTTCATCTAATAATGATGTATTTGGAGCAGGATTACACTGCCCAGTGATATTCTTGCTTTATCTCTGGGCTGAACGCTGGGGCAGCTGTGTGCTTTGGCACAGTCTTCTGTCCCTCCTTTTGTGTGCTGCATATTAATCCTTTATTGAAGTAATTAAATGTGTGCTTAATGGCAACGAGCTGGCAGAATGAACGTACAATTGAATTAGCAGTTATGATTGGGAGCATGCTACAAGATGAACTAAATGCAATTACTGTAGGCATTTCTTTCTCCAAGTCGAATCTGGCTACATGACATGACTTAATTAGAGGTTGTTAGATACACTTACTCCCTGATCCTCCAGCGTGCTGCCGGGGTTTTAGTGAACGCTCCCACCCACTTCCTATTTTCCCCTTGCCCCCACCCATATTCAGACTCTGCTCAGAAAAGACTCCTAATTTCAGCTCACCTGCTGCAAAGATAAGATGCGAGTTCTCATAGCCAAAATAGGAGAAAATAGCAATGTCTTAGGCAGGGTTCTCCCTCGGTGAAATCTCTGGTGATCACTGGTCCAGCTATTTGCCCAGGTGAGTGAGGGCCAGCGCCGTCGCAGGACCTAGGATGCTCTGTGACCTCGGGGAGGGGGGCGAGTGCCCCAATGTCAGCAACAGATTGACTTAGAGAATGAACTCCATGCACTCGAACCTCTCAGCTTCCCAGCCACCGAAGAGTCTCCTGGGTGCAGGGTCACCTTGTATATCAGAGGCCTCCAGCAGAGGAGACTTGAAAAGGTTGTCACACTGTTGAGGGGATAGCTAAGCAGGCACTGAAGACCTGTCACACATGGCTCCTTGGAGAACTCTAAATAAGAAGCCATGACTAATGTGTTGTACCATCTCTACGTAGAGCTTTTGTAGCCGCTCCTAAATATTAGTTAAATTAATGGTTCTTCATTCTGGTTACACATGAGTGTTCCCTGGAGCCCTTTAAAAATACTGACGGCCAAGTCCCACCCCAGAGATTCAATTGTCTAGGGTCGGGCCAAGATGTTGCTGGTTTATAAGAGCTCCCGGGTGATTCTAATTATACCAAAGACTGAGAAGCACTAACTTAGTGCTTAACTTTAAAAAATTTAAAAAAATCTGATTTCCTACGTTCCTTTTTTGCAGCGCTTCTTGGCACTTCGAGATATTTTTTTTGGAGGGGTGGGGAACTTGACTCAGGGGGACATGAGTAATGGCGGCTGTCAGCAGATCAAAACGGGGTAATAGATAGCGGATACCTTAATCTGATCTACAGCGTTACGGCTTCTCCTCGTCCGTGTGTTGATCCTGGGGCCGGTTTGCAAAGGCCATGCTAGGATTTATCATTCCATCCATTACTGACCTCCCCGATCTGTCCAACAAGCCCTGGCTCTCATTAGTCCTGCCCCCCTGTTTTGCTTAGAGTTATTTACCAAGGGGCCAATCAATATCCCACGAGCAGACAGTGGGGACGCGAAGGCCTCATCAATCCATGCCATTTTCTTTCCTCAACATGGTGGATGGACAACTCGTGAAAACACAGAAGGCAAAACCCGTTGTCACTCCCGAACACCTAAAACATTCGGGACATTTTGCTTTATTTTTATTTGAGCATCATAAAGGCGGGACTTCTGGTCGGCGGGTGCTCCTGGCTCTGTTCACAGCCTTCGTCCTCTTTCCCGGGGCCATAAATGAAACCCTTTCAGCCCTAATGACCACAATGACTTTCCTCGATCATGTTATTGCTACTTTGGCACATTTATTGCTTTCACATGCACTAATGGATGAGTTTGGATATGTTAACAATTTATATATCATTTGATCCTAAAAAAGAAATCCTACCAAACTAACTTAGCCCTCACGATTGAGTAGCTTTTAAGGGGTATAAATGAATTTAATGCTTTAGAAAGAGCTTCTGTAAATTAGGAACATGACACCTATTACATTAAGCTGCATTAAGCATTAATACATCTTCATTACTGGCAGGTTGCCCAAACCTCCAAGGTTGAAAAAGCTGCTTGAAAATGTTCAGTGTGACAGTCACCTAGGACAAGATTGATGGTTCTTTTTTTGGGGGTGTGTGAGGGATGCCTATTGACTAGGTCCTTCTGCTTCCAGACAAAGAGATGTAAGTGGTGTCTACCAGAGTTCCTTGAGGGCTGAGTGTGAATGGCCAGGCAGGGACTTTGGTATCCTATGTGCCATTTGGCTACCCTTCCTGGAGGAGGTTCTTCAGTGGGGAGATGGCGGGTGTTCCACCCTTTTAAATTGAAAGATTGGGAGTGGGGCATAATATTTCTTCCTGGGAGAGTTATACTCATTCCTATTATTATTTTACAGTAAAAAAATATTTCAAATACTTACAATAACCACTATTTTTTGAATATTTGCTATATGCCAGCACTGCCAAACTCTTTGTATATTTTATATCATTTACTCTCCTTAATGACCCTGTGAGTTAGATATTATTTAGCGCCCACGGGTACTGTATTAGTTTCCTAAGGCTGCGGTAACAAACTATCATGAACCGAGTGGCTTAAAACAACAGAAATTTATTCTTTCACAATTCTAGAGGCTATTAACAGTCCTAAACTACAGACAGACAGACCACACCTTTCTTTTATCTCTGGTGGTGCTGGAAATCCTTGTCATTCCTTGACCTGTAGACATCTCACTCCAATTTTTGCCTTTATCTTCACATGACATTCTTTGGGTGTATTTGTGTCTGTCTGTGTCTCTCTTCTTATGTGAGGACACTAGATATATTGGGATTAGAGCCGCACCCTACTCCAGAATGACCTTATTTTACTGGAACTAATGACATGTGCAAAGACTATTTCCAACTAAGGCCACATTCTGGGGGAGGGAGGAAGGGAGAGAGAGAAAGAGAATAGTGCCTGAAAAAATATTCATTAGACTCTAATTTGGTCAATTGTGAATGAAAGGGCTTTATTTAAATAAGACATAAAATTCATTGGTGTTACAACACCTATACAATTATGAGACTTATAGTATTAATAGATTCTGTGTGATTAGAACAGTGGATTACATTTGGAACTCCCAGGGTGTTTTTTCATTTGCTTTTAAAGCATGTATTTCTATTCATAACCATATACATATTGCTTGTTAGGACAAGTTAACTAATACCAAGGTATATAAGAAAAAGTCAAGCAGAGTTGTTTTAATATTCAAAATAACACAGTGAACTGTTGTCACATTTAAGCATTTAAAAATTAATACTTAGAAAAGTCATATAGCTTACCTAAAAACAGGTAACCAGGAACTGGTAGAACTGAGCTTTGAGCTCAGGCTAGGCAATCTGGTCCAACTCTGTAGTTACTTTCCCCTTGGTGCCCCCATGATACTCTGGGTTCTTCCATCAGGGCACCTGTGTGCTTTTATTAGTTTCCTCTGTCTCTTCCTGTTAGTCTGGGAGTCCGTCCTCCTATCATCAGTAGGGCAGATGCTGAATAAATGTTTGTCAGATACACTGACCTCTGCCTAGCCAACTTCAGTTGGGAATTTTTACCCTCATTAAAAGAGCTTATTTCTTGGCTCATGGACCACACACTTAGGTTCACACCAACTGCCTTTTCCTGAACTTTTCAAGGCACATGTTAAGGTCTCCATTTACTAATGGTGTTGACCTGTGATGTCACTCAACACCACTTATAATAGAGTTAAGCCAACAGAATCTTTGAGATCATAAGGTGCTTTTCCACGTTTAGTAACACCCTGGCAGTTTCTTAATTCAACAGCTATTAATTGTATGTCTACTAGACAGTGTTTGAGGCACTATTTTAGGTACTGTAAATATAGTGGTTAACAACAAAATATCCCTGAGCAAGACTCACATACCTGCCCCATGGGTTTGTTGTGATGATTAAATAAAACAATACTTGGCTGGGTGCAGTGGCTAATGCCTGTAATCCTAGCATTTTGGGAGGCTGAGGTGGGAAGATTGCTTGAGGTCAGGAGTTCGAGACCAGCCCGAGCCAAGAGAGACTCCATCTCTACAAAAAAATTGAAAAAATTAGCCTGGCGTGGTGGTGGGTGCCTGTAGTCCCAGCTACTCAGGAGGCTGAGGCAGGAGGATCGCTTGA
>CM052454.1:2163080-2188505 GCA_028533085.1 Varecia variegata
AAAAACATAAAGCCCAGAGGATGCATTTAGCACGTCTTCTTGGTCTATTACCTGACAGTCATTTACCTGCCTACTATATGTGGTCGGCCACTCTATGTGGCCAGGAGTAAGCTGCGATCCGGGCCACGAGCAGCTTTAGAGGCAGAGCGCTTTGCCTTGAACCCTGATCCCAGCTAGTTCACGAACCCAGGCAAGTTACTTAACTGTTCTAAGTAGCGTCTTTTTGTGTCTGCTAATAATTGTATCAGGCCCAGGTGGTTACAGTAAGAATTAAATAAAATAACCTAGGTAAAGCTATGAACGTAGCGCCAGGTCATTCAATATTTATTCAACCAGAAATGCTAAGTCAGCTATACACAAGTAAATAGAAAGAGAGAGCTATGCAAACACACATCTGTTGCACAGCAGATGTAGGAGGCAGCTGTTATTAATCCCATTTTGCAGGCAGGGAAGAGGAGGCTGCAGGAATTTAAGCTATATGCTTTAGGTTACCGGCCAGGAAGTGGGAGAGCACAGACTTGACTCTGAATGTTGGACCTCTTGTAGCTCCTTCAAGCATGTAGCACGCTGCCAGGCCCCGTGGGCTGAAACATATCCGAACCATCCCAGCTGCGAGAACAGCTCGACACACATTTGGCACTGCCTGCCTGCAGCCCAGCCTTCCGGTCCCCGGCCTGTAAACGTCTCGCCAGCTCTGTGGGCCGGGGAGAGCATCCTCCTAAGCACGAAGGGCATTCCAAGGTCAACAGAGCGCTTCGAGCTCCGTAAAGAAAGCAGCTACAGAAATGGGGGTTCTTGTTAAGATAATAAAGCTCGCAAAGGCCACTTTTCAAAAGAGAGGTCACCTGGAGGGTGACCAGCAAAAGCCAGATGCCCCAGATGTGCCGTTCAACCTCCAGTTTTCATAAAATATACACATAGCACAGGAATATATCTTTAATTATTTTACTTGTAGAGAATGATGACTCTCACATTGTTTAAATAAATCGAGCCAATCCCTATTATTGGAAGCAAAGTGCCTGGCATGTTACAGGTGCTCGGTCTGGTAGGAATGGACGGACCAGAGGCTCATTAGATGCGTCCCCAATGCTGGCCAAGCCATGCAAACTCTCCGGAGTGTGACACGGTGCCAGCCGTCTACGGCTGTGCATGGAGGCTGCCTCTGCGTATTTCCTTGTTTTGAATAAATTGTGGGATTAAATTCGCAGCCTGGCTTCATCAGAAAGGGAAAATGGTTTGACCCTCACATTCCTCGGGGCTGAACTCAAGGTCTGGAGGCACACTTCAAAGCTCTGCAAATAGCATGAGCAACACTCTGGACCCTTCTGCGGCGGGCGGGAAACTCCCCTTCTGAAGAACACCCAAGTCTTTAAAAAGCCCCGGGCGGCTTTAAATATCTCACTGTTTTTCTTGGTGGAGGCGCCACGCTGAGGACTGTATTTTGCTTTGCAGGGCCCGCGGGCTGCAGCTCCTTTCCCAGAGGTTGCTGGCGTTGGTGCACGGGGCGCTTGCAGATCCACTGCCCCAGTTTATTTGTAGTGTGGCCCGGGGCGGGTGGAAGATTCCATCGGGATGCGGGAGGCTCCCCAAGTTTGGAATATCAATGGCACTTCAAAGGGCCGGAGCTGTGAATTAGCAGCCAGACGTCTTCTCAGGCCCAGAATAGAATAAAATAACACCGAGAGATGGGTTTCCAGATAGGACAAGGGGAGCATTTTCTTCAAGGGCTGCAACGGTAGGGTGGGCACCCCAAGTCTTCGCAGATGTCCTGGCGTCTCTGCGGGCACAGGGGGCTGGCATGGGTTTTGCAGAAGCTCCTCAAGGCCCCCAGACCGAAATCTTAAACAGGGTGCTGGGCACCGCCACCATCTGCCACTCCACTCCCCAAGCCCTTCGTGTTAACCCTACTGAACCTTAGAAAAAGGGTAACTCAAGCTGCAGAGCCTAAATTATTTGTTTCCAAAAGGCCAAACATCAAACTAACTTCAAGCTTTTCTGAAATATTCTCCGCCCCCCCCAAAAAAAAACTCTACCCCCTTGTCTTTCTCCTCCTCCATCTGCCCTGTGGGGAAAATGGGGCGGGGGCGGGGGGGGGGGGGGAGAAAGTTCTGGTTTTTTCCCCATGTCTCCAATATGAGTCAGCATCCGTCTGACTGCAGTCAGGCAAACACAACAAAACAACTGAACCCTGAGCCCTCTGTTCATCGTGCTGCATGATTATGTTTAAGTAGCTCTAGAAGGACAAGCAGTTTAACTCAGAGTATACCAAAGACTCACAGCTCTAGAAATTACCACCCCATGCCTGTCCTGCCCTCTCTAACTGTATTTGAAAGAAGAGAAACGGGCCCAGTAGGAAGGCTCTAGATTGTGGGATGCTGGTGTTGATCTGTGCCTGGCTCATGGTCATGGTCACGGTTATGCAGCCGGCCTCGGTGGTTTTTAATGCCTTGAACACGGTTTCGGCTGCCCCCACCATTCCCTTTTAGGCAAGGGCTGCACCTTCAAAGGCAGGACAGGAGAGTGGGGCCCCAGACTGGGACTTGCCTGCCACTGTGCCCTGATTTCCTCATCCCCCTCCCTCTCCTGGCGTCCTGCTGGCTGGCGTTGAGTGGTGGCACCCACCACGGAAGGGACAGCCTGTTTCCTGCTCTCACTCACGTGTGCTACTCGTCTGGCTTCGTAGGCATCTGGATTTGCAGTCTCTGCCCCGGAGTCTCACCTCCAGGCCTTCATGTCACGGGTCGTACCTGGAATACTCTTTCTCTGCCTTCATGTGGCTGACCCCTGACAAAGATTTTTTGCTTGGCCACACTTGAGTCAGGCTTCTGAACCTCATCCTGGGCCCATCCATGCACTTCCGTGGGAAACGCAGCTGTTGCAAGGAACCTGGCTGAGTCACCTTAGCAGGAATCCTCCGCCCTCCGCACCTGGTCACGGGCGCTGATTGGGCTCCTCATCCGCCACCTTCCCCCAGGTGATGTCTGGTCACCCTGACCTGACTTCGGCAAGAATCCGGTTGGGTCAGTTTGGCCAGGATCTCCCTTATGCCTGAGGTTTTATTTTAGTAATTTTCTATCTACTGACCACCGCCCTGCTCCTTGGTTGTAAATTCCCACGTGCCCACGCTGTATTCAAATCAGTCTCCCTCACTGTGAACCCCCATTGTCAGGGTCCCTGTATCTGTTGCACTGGTCCTGGATAAAATCTGCCTTACTGTACTCCAGCAAGCACCACTGAATAATCTTTTCTTTTCTTTTTATTTTTGAGACAGAGTCTGACTCTGTTGCCCAGGCTACAGTACCATGTTGTCAGCCTCGCTCACAGCAACCTGCAACTCCTGGGCTCAAGCGATCCTCCTGCCTCAGCCTCCCGAGTAGCTGGGACTACAGGCACGCGCCACCATGCCCGGCTAATTTTTTCTCTATATATTTTTAGCTGTCCATATAATTTCTTTCTATTTTTAGTAGAGACGGGGGTCTC
The DNA here is from genome assembly GCA_028533085.1 of Varecia variegata. Classification (NCBI taxonomy): domain Eukaryota; kingdom Metazoa; phylum Chordata; class Mammalia; order Primates; family Lemuridae; genus Varecia; species Varecia variegata. The sequence goes on from CM052454.1 coordinate 2,166,561, forward strand.
GCTCTTGCTCAGGCTGGTCTCGAACTCCTGAGCTCAAACGATCCGCCTGCCTCGGCCTCGCAGAGTGCTAGTGAATAATCTTTTCTATCACACTCTAAATAAGGTTCTTTGGGTCTTACTTTTTGCCTTCCATGCTCTGCGTTCTCTTAGCGTCTTGCATCTTCCCATCCTAGCTACTATTGTGCTGCCTAATTATTTCTGGATCCCCTTCCTGGGCTGTAAGATTTATGAGGGCAGAGATTGCATCTGTTTTGTTCATTGTTGTATCCTGAATACCTAGCATAGTACCTGGAATCTAGTAGATGCTCAACAAATTTTTTTTGCATTGATTAATTAACTAACTAATCCATTACTTAACGTGAGCCTTGAACTTCACTCTGAATTTCAGGAGATCCTTAAAAGAAATTTCTCCCGATACACGTTTGCAAAATTTTAAGTATATTGAAATGTTGAAAGAATAGCACAACGAACAGCCCTGTAGCCCCCACTTAGATTCAAAAATCATAAATATTTTTGCTATGTTGCCTTAATTTCTCTCCATATAGAAATGGATGATTTCGATGAACTATTAGACAGTAAGTTGCTGATTTCATGATACTCCTAAAGACTTCTGCACTCATCTTTGAAGAAAGAATAAAAAATGTCATTCTCTCGTTTAACACAATACCATCATCACACCTAAGAAAATGAACAATTCCACAATGTCATCTAATACTCAATTCATATTCAAATTTCACCAAATTTCCCTACAAATCGTCTTTTAAAAAATTGAGGTAAAACTCATAAGTTTACGTAATACAAAATCAATCATTTCAGAGTGGACAGTTTGGGACATTTAGAGCAGTCACTGTCTTGCCCATCCATCATTTCTGCTGAGTTCTAGATCATTTTTATCATCCCCGAAAGGATGATAGGATAAAAGGATTAGGCAGTCACTCCCTAGTTTCCTCTCCCTCCAGTCCTTGGCAACTACTAATTTACTTTCTGTCTTCCTAGATTTACTTATTCTAGATATTTTATACGTAATGCAATTATATAATATGTGACCCTTCCTGTCTCCCCAAATTCTCTTACAGCTGTGTTTTTAGGAAGAAATTTTGAATAAGAATAGCAATAAAAACTATGCAGTATTCTTCTCCTCGATACTCATTTTGAAATGAAAATCCTTCATTTTGATCTTAAGCCCTGACACCCCCGTTGGCTCCTACCCAGTGACAGCTGAGGGCACCGTCCCCATGAGCCGAGACACACACACGGTCTGAGACGAGGACAAGGACTTTGCCCCCAGCTTCCTGTGGCTCTTAGGATTCTTAGGAACAACTGCCAGGCTGAACCCAGGCTAGGAACTGGTTGCCATAGTTACTCTAAGGATGCCGGCCAGCGGGAAGGAGAAGAGGACACGCAGCCCACGGTCAGGCCAGCCCAGACTGACGTAAGTGGGAGTGACAGATTTGCTTACGGGGAAGCACTTTCCTTCAGGACTAATCCTACACGACCAGGCTGAATCAGTTCTCTCTCTTCTTTGCCTCAGTTGCCAAAGATGTATTCTGCAATATTCTTTGTCCATCAAAGAAAGCACGTTTGAGAGATCTCATCATAACTCCCCTCTTTTAACCCACCTTCCCCGTCCACCTTCTGGCACTTTCCCAGGGTGACTTCCTGTGCTCAACAGTAATTTTAACAGACACTTTCGGCTGAGCCCCAGTTCAGGTCTCACCTGTCCTGTTTTTTACTGGGCATGACAGCTTGAAAGAGTGTCAGGGGGTCGACAGGTTTGGAGACACTGCTTGGTTTAGCGTTTAAAATTCCGCTCAGCAACTCTCTACCGCATTAAATTGGTCATGTGTGTTTTGTGGGTCCAGCATGTATGGCAGGAAGGGCAAATATCTGCCATTGCGTTCGACTTCCTTCTCCCTCTGCCCATGGCAGATGTCATTATTTGGTTGCAGAATTCTTTCCCATTGAGCTTCAACACTGGCTTGGGGTGTTTCTCAACAAAAGGGTTCCAGGAAACTGTGGTCATTCAGCTGGAGTTGGCAGTCAACAGGGAGCCCCTTTTCCTTCCCCTCTCGGGGCTGTGTTCTTCCCAACCCCCAGTCCATCAGAGTAAACATATCCTTTGGGCATCAGAAATTAAAGGATCTCTCCACGGGAAGCCAGGAGTGTTTATGTTTATTGGTTGAACTCCCATCTCCAGTAAGTCTTTAAAATGCTAATCCTACAGCTTGCTGGGTAATGACTCCAAATTCATAGTAAAAATAATTATGTGAGGAGGCAGTGCGATACATAGTTAATATTCAAAAGTAGACTTGTGTGAATTTACACGCTGAGATGCCTCACCTCCCTGGAGACCTTACACTGAAAGAGAGCTGGCATGTCTTAGAACAGATATAATTTATTGCGAGAGCTTGTTTTTTCGAGGTCTCACTAAATGACAGGCTGGTGTCAACGCACTCTGCCAAACTTGGAGACCAGGGAAGGGATGGGGCAAGAGAAAGACTGAAATGCAAAGGGAAAGGGAAGTTTGTGTGACTCTTTTAGACCGGAATCAACTGAGGCCGTATTATTCTGGGTCTTGGAACTTGTGCCCCAGCCACTAAAGTTTATGGTGGCCTGTTTTCTGATAACCGGTATTTTCATGGGAGCAAGAGCAAGAGTTTGTGACCTGAAGTGAAATAAAAATGAAGTTTTTAGTCTTCCCAAGGGCCCTTTTTAGTGTTGCTAAGTTGTGCCTTGGTTTTAGTTCCTGTGTCTTTGATGAGTATTTCATGGAGAAGAAATACAAATTTTGATCTGATGGAATTACAGAGTACGAATGAATTCTTTGCCACAAAAAAATACCTCTTTATTTTGATCACTTTTCTTTTTTCATCTGCTTTTGCCTTTTGTTATTTTGCCATGCTTTATTTATTTTTATAGACTACCTTAAATCTATTTTGGGGCAAACTAGGATGCAAATAATCAACAGCAGTAATAGAAATCATAATAATAATTAGCTACCATTTGTTGAATGCTGACTTTGTTGTAGCTTCTGTTCTACATGCTTAGATGTTATTTTATTGTAATCTGCCCACTGCGAGGAAGGGATTTGAATTTTTATTTTACATGGGGGAAAATTGAATCTCAGAGAATTACGTACCTGGGAAACAACTGATTGGGGATTTGAACCCAGATCCTGCTGCCTCTGAAGCCTGGGTCCTTAACCACTGTGCTGACTTCTCTGTGAGCCCATAACTATGGGCCTTTGTCATAGTGTTGCCTGGATCGGTGGATGCAGTTTGCTTGTTTTGCTGAACCCTCCTTCCAGTGGTTTCTTCCCATTGGTTTCTTCAGGATAGTACTGTTTTAAGATATGCTCCTGTTTAAAACCTTCCACTCTATCCCTCCTGGGTATTATCGTACTAAAATAAATTTAGGAAAGCAATTCATCGGGCTCTGCTATTGGCCAAAAAGAAATTCACATCTAAGTTTGCTTCATATAAAACACAATAGAGAAGGCACCCAACCTTGATCTGACCAATGCCAAGAAGAGTCACAAAATGCCACTTTAGGGTGTATTTGCATTTTCCTACCGTCCGTTAGCCACTTTGTCTTATGTGGCCAGCAGATGTTGGGACTGGCAGCACCTGCCAAGACAAGTTGATTCTTTATGGCTGCAGCATGGGCCTATCTCCATGGGGTTTTATGTCCCCCCTGCCGCCTTCCTGGGGCCCGGGGGAATCCCGGCTCTTGGTTCATTAGTGCAGCCGGGGTCTGCGGTGGGTCCCGGCGTCTCCATTCAAGAGGATCTGTCTGCTGGGCCTGCTTTGATAGCGCAGCCCAGCAACTGCTGGTTGCAATGTGAAAAATGCCGGAGGCTTTTTTTTTTTTTTTTTCTGTGTAGAAAAAATCATCTGAAAGCCCAATAGCAGGAGAAAAGCACACGTTTTCTCGCCATAAAACCTTAAAAACCAGTTGAGGAAACCAGCTTAGACAACACATGTGCCCTGTCTCCATCTGCCGTTGCTCACATGAATGCACCTGCATTTGGAAAAACTGCCTCTTCCTTTTTGCCTCGTTGAAGAAGCTGTTGAGACAGGTTTAAAGACACATGTCAACCTTTTCAATCCTCTATTAGAAGTCACGCTGGAGAAGCAATTCAGGCCATATCTGCTCTTGAAAGTGCAGTGAAAGCCTGAAGCAATATCTGAGTTGGAAGTGACTTTTCCCTACTGTGGATCCCCTGCGTAATTATCTTAATTTTCCATTTGACTTTTCGTATTTCAATGACTGTCCCCAACTAAAACTGATTTCGCCTCCAGTGATCATCTCAATCCTTTACTTCCCTTTCCTGCTTAAAGAAGTCTTTACGTGAGATGAAGGAATTTTAGATGGGATGTAGGTACAGGATTACAGTGAATACAAAGATAATTCCAAGAATCCTGTAAAGATTTTTAAGAGAATCCATGAATGCACAAATATCACCAAATCATAGGATGTGCATATAAAATGATGACTAGGGAAAATTTTTATTGGTTATTTCACAATCACATTTCTCGTATAATAGAAAGTGTTTTGCAAGATACTAACTTAATCCCTGCCTTTCTACCATATATAGTCAATGTTATTTGTGGCTGGGGTTGGGGGCAAGGAAGAGTTGGATAAAAACTTGTGAAAAGGGAATGAAATTGGTGACTCCACCCTCTCGTCCTCCATACCCCTTAATTTGACTTTCTGGGGCACTAAGAGGGTAGAATCCTATTGGAGCTCTGGGGAAATTCTATCGAAGTTTTGTAACCTTCCAGGTAGACTGCTCCAATTCTGTAGGACAACAGTTCCAGGAAAATCTTAAATAGGGAGATCTTATCCTTACTTTATTTTTTATCTTGGGCTTCTAGTATGTCCAAATGAACTATGATTACAAATTTACCCACCATCTGCATGGCATCCTTTCCCTGTGTTGAGATGTAGAGACTTTCACTTGAACAAAAGCTGCTAGTTAAATGTTCTTTAGTTGAGGTTTTGTTTGTGTTTTTAAATGGCAATGGCTTCTTTCTTTTCTTTGCCTTCTTTTCTATCTAAGAACTGGCCGTATTTATTTAGCATATGACTTGCTGTCTTTCCTGTTCACTGTTCAGAAAATACAGAATGGCAGGGAAGAGTCACGTCATAAAATAGCATGAAACCTAGAAGAACCAGGGGAAAAAGGAGGATGAAATACGCTTGTGTTGTTTCATGGTACAAAGATTTCTTTTGAGGTTGGCTTCCTGCCCAGACAGCCCTACGTCTCCTGAGCACAATTCTGGTTTCAGTGAGCCCTGCCAGGGATGGGCCGGGGTGGTCAGCAAGAATGTGTGAGCCCAAGGGTGCTCAGGCCCTTTTTTCTGAACTTGTGTTTATAGGAGGGAAAACTCATGGGAATCGTTAGCCTTTTCCCTAAGATGACAATAAGATAATTTTGCAAAATAACCGCTGAAACTTCCACTTGCGATGGGATATATAAATCATTAGCATATAGATTTTTATATTTTTTTGGAGGGCAGGGAGAATCTAGGCAGTGATGCATTATGTATTACTGCAGTTTCTCCAACAAATAAAGCAGAACTAATTGTCTTGTTGAAACTTGTTTATGTTGAAGCTTTTGGGGGCCAAAGTTAAGGATTTTAGGACACTCTTATTGGAGTGACAAGTTCTGATTCCTGGGCCCTGCTTTGCCGTAATAACTTTGTACAATTGCTCAGCTATTTAACTGTAAAGCAACTCCTCATGCTTTATTGGTTAGAAAATTCACAGAATAGAGTACAAAAGACAAAAGAAAAATAAACAAAAACAAATCCTAAAACAGAATCCTAATTCCTTGCATGCACAAGTTGGAAAGTAGATAAACTGGCCTTGGACAATTTTGAAAATATAAAATGCAAATGGAAAATAAACTTAAGGAAAATAAGATCAAGTTCCAGTAATTAAATAAATGCACATCAGCAACCTACCATTTTTCTTTGTTTACCAATTAGGAAAAGAGTTTCAAAAATATAATGACTATTGTTGGTGAGAGTGTGGCGGAAGTTAGTATTGGTACAACTTTAGGCGGGCAGTTTAAAAAGTTTTTCCATTCCAACCAGTAATTTCACTTTGAATAATATATTCTAAAAAAAAAGAAATGTATGTAAAGATTTATTTCTCTTGAACACAGTATTTCTAATAATAAAATATTGAAAATAACCTAGATATCCTTCAATAGGGGACTTCTTAAATGATTGATTTTATATTCATATGCTGAAATACTATGTAGTTATTAGGAATGATATGGTAAAATATTCAATGCCATGGAAAAGTTCTGAGTATATTATTATGTGAAAACAAAAGCAGGTAACAGTATCCTTAGTATGATTCCAATTTTATGAAAAACGCATAGAAAAGTTATTGAAATGTTAATAGCGATTATATTTGGGATACATGGATTATGCCTAATTTTGGCTTTATTTGTGCTTTTGTGCATTTTCTGAATTTTCTGCAAGAAGAATGTTATTTACTATGTAATTTGAATAAAAATAAAGAAACAGTATGAAAAATGGTCTGGAAGTCCGGTTACCTGGTGGCAAATCATTTGAACTTTCTGGTACCGAGATTGTAAAATAAGCCAATCGAACAGACTTCGGTTTAGCACTGTGTCTGTGATAGCAGGGTTTTTCGCAGTAGTGGTATCTTCTGTTAAAGTCTCTGTCATTTTGGCGAGCAGGTATTGAGGGAAAAGGGAAAAGGCATTACTCATTTTTAAGCATTTGGCATTTTTCCAAAACACTGAGTCAATTTAATGTAATTACTTTTTCATAATTATTATTTCAGAAGTGCTTCAACTTCAGTTTCAACTGATCTTTAGTCAGCTCCTTATGTTTTCTGCCTGTGAATTTGAGGACTTAAAGGATAGAAAACAAACCTTTAGGCCTACTGGATACCAGCTATTTAAGGAAAATTTGTGGCGCATACTTATTTGAAGTAAATTATCCTCTGGTACTAGAATAATAGCCAGGAATGTCTATTATGTTAGTTGACTTGCTTATACAAAGGTTGCTTCAAGTGGGGTCTGCTGGCATTCTGGAGTTATTAGTTTCCTTTGAATGGCTCTTGGCCACAGCCATAGTGACTTCTTGGGACAATCCAATGACGATAGCAAAATGGTGCCTGGAATGTGTGGTGAAACCAACAATTGTGCTGTGTCACAGAAAGCTGGTGCCGTGCTATCATGTGGCTCTGTATTTGCCTGTCATGGGTAGCTCTGAGAACTGGATTACAGGAGTCCCCTGTCCCTTTACCCACAGGGGGTATGTTCCAAGACCCCCAGTGGATGTCTGAAACCATGGATGGTACCAAATCCTGTATACGCTGTGTTTTTTTCTATACATACATACATATGGTAAAATTTCATTTGTAAATTAGACGCAGTAAGAGATGAACAACAATAACTAATAATAAGATAGAATAATTATAACAATATACTTTAATAAAAGTTATGTGAATGTGGTCTCTCTCTCAACCAGAATTTTCTATGTAATATTTTCAGACAGTGGTTGACCACAGGTAACTGACACCACATTCAGCGAAGCCACAGATAAGGGTGGATTACTGTACTAGATTTTTTTTTCCCCCTGAAGTTCAAGTTTATTTTCGTTTTCTTTTCTAAATTGCCTATGCCTCTCGATCCACTGTTTTATCTTATTTCAGTGATGACTGTTATTCTGTTGGGTAATGAGATAAGTAAAGTCTACATTTTTGTCCCAGTTTGGAACCCATAAAGAAATAGTTTTAAATAGTATTAAGAGAAAATTAGGACAAAAAAGAATTGTTTTTAGTTAGGGTGTTTGCTTTTTTTTTTTCTTTCCATTTTTCCTCCTGTGCTGCCTGGGTTAACTTTATTTTGTATTCTGTTAGAAGTTAGATATGTATGTATAATTTTTATTAAAGTTCAGTTAGCCATTTTAGTTTCCATCTTCTATGTCCCTGGACTATTGATTTTTCTGGTTCAAGGCCTCAGGTAACCTCTGGCTTATAACCCAGGAATGTGTTCTGATGCTTCCACTGAGGCATGGAAGACAATCTCAGAGAGGCCTCCTAGGACCTGATTTCTTCCAGCTCCCAGCTGGAAGACAGGGCTGGGGAGGAGGAAAGGGCCACACAGAGATGTATATAGAGATACAACGTTTGGTAGCCTAATACCTTGCAGGAGACTGTGATCACACCTGAGCCGCAGGGTTTGCATAGGTGCGAATAGAAAAAGACCAGACTGAGGCTCAGACTTCAGCCAATCACCTCTTTGTGCATTTCTAAAATGAACAATGCTAAGTATCTTCTAGAAGAAAAGTCTGCTCAATGTCTAGATCAATTTCTTTTGAACAGATCAAAGGTTAACCGTAGGAGGCCCTGAGGTTTCCCACTACCTTTGAAATGTTTGTGACTTTTCATTCATGTTTATGCCTCACCTATTTCAAAAAAGTGTTAAAATAGGATGACAAGAGATGGCAAGATATCCATTAACATAAGAAAAGTGAACACATAGTTCTCTAAGAAACCAAGTTAAAGATAATTTTTGCTGGTTGACCAGTAATTGTGCATCATGATACTCATTGCAGCATTATTTATGGCAGCAAAAAATGGGAAAGAAACTAAATCTGCAAAACCAAGAGATAGGTTCAATCCGGGTTTTTCAATGTTGGTGCTACTGACCTTTTAGGCAGGGTAATTCTGTCCCGTGCATTGTAGGATGCTGAGCCGTATCCCTGGCCTCTCCCCACCAGATTCCAGCAGCGTCACCCCCAGTTGTGACAACCAAAAACTGCTCCAGACATTGCCACATGTTCCCTGGAGAGCAGAATCGCCCCCGTTGAGAAATAGTGTTAAATAAATAAGAGTTTTAGTAGTTTTCTAGGCTGCCATAACAAATTATCACAAGTTGGTGGCTTAAAACAACAGAAATTTATTCCTAGAAGTCTGAAATCCAAGCGTTGACAAGATTGGATTTTTTTGGAGGTTCTGAAGGAGGATCTGTCTCATGCCTCTCTCCCAGCCTGTGGTGGTTGCCGGCAATCCTTGGCATTTCTTGGCTTATAGATCCATCCCCTCCATCTCTACCTCCTTCTGCACATGGTGCTCTCCCCCATGTGTCTAAATTTCCTTCTTTTTACAAGGACATCAGTCATTGGATTAGGGACCATTCAAATCCAGTGTGACCTCAACTTAATTACATCTGCAAAGACCCTATTTCCAGATAAGGTCACGTTCACAGGTACCAGGGGTTGGGACTTGAGCATATCTTTTTGAGAGACACAACTCAACCCCCAGCAATCATGTGCGCTACAGGTCTTTAAATGTTTTTGACACTAGAGAAGTGTAATTCAATTATTGCTTAACAGTTTTGATTTAGAAGTAGAGGCGTCACATGTAGGTAGGGAATTTCTCAAGGTAGGGTAGGTAGGGACAATTTCTCAATTGTCCTTGGGGAAAAACCTGTGACGTCACCAATGAACTTGAAGGCAGATGCTTCAGACTGAGAGGTAGAAGGTCCTACCTGTGTAAATTGGGCAGGGTGGGGTGGGGTTCTTTAGTAGATAGTGGGGAAATCAACAGAAATACTTTAATACAAATTTTACCCGGTTGGTGTTTCAAAACTTCTGTAGTTCTTGAGAGGTGAATGTGTATATTTTGTCTAAACATTTGGTTTCAGGAGACGGTGTGACCAGACCAAACCAGGAAGGACTTGTAGCTTGACTTCTTGCTGAAGAAAAACATGAAATGTTTGGCCTGGTTTTGGCACAGTGCCACTTAACATGCATAATCCTGACTTTGGGAAATACACGATTGATACTCAAAAGAAAACTGATGTTTCTGGTGTTATTAAATAATAGTCCTGGCGGGGTGGGCATTCACTCATCTGTCAGACCATGAAGCCCTGTATCTATGGGCCCATGAAGTTGCTGTTTTGTCCCCTCCTAGCTCTGCTGTGAGCACGCTGGGTTCCCTTCACACTCGGCTTCCAGCTCATTCTTCCCCCAAGGGAAAGTTGGCTCCTTTGGTGGGCAAAGTAGCCACCCAGAAGCTGTAATGGCAGGCCTTACTACCAGCGAAATCCCACATGACAAATTCGTCCTTTGTGCTGAGACAATTGACTTGTCACCTCATTTTTACAGCTAATTAGCTCTTTAGTAAGCGATGGCTGGTGTCAGAGGTCATCTGATACCTGATTCTGGTAAATTGACCGTAAATATTACTGCCCATCTGTATTTGCTGTTCACAGCACTTGCTTAGTGACCAGATTTTAAACTCTTTTTGTAGGAAACCCTGCTTATTTTTGTTGGCAAGATAAAGCTCCCAGATAATGCTCGTGAAACGTATCATCTCCTGGAGTTATCTGGGGTTGCCGCTCAATTATCCTTTTCAATGGGTCACGCCACCCACAGGGCAGGGGGAAGCTGTCAACAGGGTTTCCAACTTTTCCCAGAGTTTCTTTTGTTTCCTGCCCTAAATCAGAAAGTCACTGAAGAAACTCTGGTTCTGATTTTGCCCATCACTGTTATAACTTCTAGGAACATTTTATCGCTTTAAAACAATAAAACTGGCACTCCTAGGAGTAGCTAGTAATTATGGAAGGAATCACTAGGCTAAAAAGTTCGTGAGTGTTAATCCTCTCAACAAGCTATGTAGAGATAGTTTTAATCCTTAAATAATGGAGGAGGAAACCGAGGCTTTGAGAGGTTAAACCTTTTGCCCAATGTCATATAGATAAATATTAATAGAAGATCAAAGCTTTGCTCAGGTCTGCCTGACTCCTAAGTCAGATCTCCCTGTACACCCTAAGGTGTACAGACTTATGAATCTAGTTAACATAACTAGCTAGTTAAATTACTAATTATGGAAATATCCATGGGGTGAAGTTTGCGTGTGAATAGTCATTCGTTACAGGACATTTAGAGTCCAGGAATATCAAGAGAATGTGAAAAAGCAACAGAAAAAAAATGAATTAGAGGTGGACCTATAGTTTTGGTTGCAAAGGGAGTCGTAGGTATTAAATAATCTAAAATGAGACGGGCAATCAGCGTTGAACTGAGACAAGTTTAGTGAGCAGCGTTTCTTCTCTCTGGGCCTACTTGGAAGCCCAAGGGCAGCGTTCTTGGAGCTGCTCAAGTGTGTCCAGGAACAAGGCAGAAGGCAGCACAGTGTCAAGACGGGAACAGATGAAAAGCACAAGCTTTTTCCATCAGTGAGAGTGAATAGAGGACAAATTCTGGCCGGGTTCCTAAAATTCTGGCAAACACGTTTCTGCATATAGCCAAGACTCCCTTGTTTCTGAGCCCCAAATTTATTCTCAGTGAATTTAGTGGACTTCTCCACTCCCCTCCCCACTGACATTCCCACCTCCTTCCTAGGGGAGAGCGGGTAATAAGGAAGCCTTCTTGGAAGGCATATTAAAAGGATTAGGTCATCGATCACTAATGAGATGCTCAGGATTTAGTAACAAGGAGACAGAATCGAGGGCCCTAGGCTAGCCCAGTTTTTGCAGAGATGCTAATAGACATCAAGGAATACAGAGGCTGCGATTTCTTTATGAGAGGCTGGACAGATACATTAACGGCATTGATAATAATAAAGATAAAATGAGCAAGCTTTTACTTTTTCACACCCGGTGGCTGCTGTGTAGATTCAGACTGTAGACTTAAACATATGAGAGGTTGGATATGCAAATGCGGAGCTGCAGCATAATCAATCAGCCACCCTAAGTGTATTGAACAGCCCCGGGTAATACAGTCAGCGCCGTGTGTGATGCCCAATGATGACACTGTCTTCGACCTCATCTCGAAAGGCAGCGTAGGTGTGGAGGAGACAAATGAGAGGACCGAGCGCTTCACCATAAAGTTCCAGTTGAAGCAGAGAGACGATACAGGCTAGGGAATTTTAGAAGTCATCTTGGATTAAAAGGAAAGAGAATTTAATTGAGAATCAAGAGACTTTTGCGCTCTACTCCTGGGTGTGGCACTAAGTAGCCGAGATGAACGGGCACATTTATCTCTCTGAGTATTTCTCAGTTTCCCATCTGTAAATTGAGGGAATCAGAGATGAGGATCTCTGAGGTCTGTCCAGAGCTAATATTCTAATATAATATAAAGGGGAAAGTTCCTGTGAGCCTAAATCATTGGAGAGATGGCCCAGAAACAAGGCTATAATGACTGGGGATGGACAGGGTGTGTGTGTGTGTGTGTGTGTGTGTGTGTGTGTCCTTCCTTATAAAGTGAGATAAAATTAACCCACTTAATCAGGTTGTTGGGAAGATTTAATGAAACTGAATAGATGGAAGGCACTTTGAACAGAGGTGAGGACATTGTCAGTGCATTGTAAGTGTACACTGGTTGTTATTGTGTTAATATCATGTTTAACCAATCCAAGAACTGAATCTTCTGTCCCTAGTTTCTGAGAGTTCAAAAACATTTTACCTTTTATTTTATAGTCTTTTCTTTCACCAGGCAGAGGCTATAATTTATTTGCTTATTTCCCTCTGGGAGCCTGATGGGATGGTGGGAGGAGGGTCATGATCTCCTGAAAAAAATAAAACAAAAAACAAAAAAACTCCAAGGCAGTGTTTGAAGGGGAGGGGGCTTTTTCATTATCCTGACAGTGGAGACGTGCAAGGAAAATGGCTCCTCAAAGCAGCCACCTCCCCGAGACCCACACACACACCTGCTACCTTGCAGATGGCCCCACCCCATGACTGAGGCCTCACGGCACCTCCTTTTACCACTTGCCTTTTTTTTTTTTTTTTTTTTGAGACAGAGTCTCGCTTTGTTGCCCGGGCTAGAATGAGTGCCGTGGCGTCAGCCTAGCTCACAGCAACCTCAAACTCCTGGGCTTAAGCAATCCTCCTGCCTCAGCCTCCCGAGTAGCTGGGACTACAGGCATGCGCCACCATGCCCGGCTAATTTTTTGTATATATATATATATTTTAGTTGGCCAGATAATTTCTTTCTATTTTTAGTAGAGACAGGGTCTCACTCTTGCTCAGGCTGGTCTCGAACTCCTGACCTCGAGCGATCCACCCGCCTCGGCCTCCCAGAGTGCTAGGATTACAGGCGTGAGCCACCGCGCCCGGCCACCACTTGCCTTTTGATTATGCAGAGAGGTAGCTGATCTCCAGGTCGTAGTGTTTACTGTCTCCAACAGGTATCAGCAATCTGCGGGAAAGATGCTAACAAAAGTAATCAATAGAGCAAAGAAAGATGAACCACTGAAAAGAGTATAATTAGATGGTGGAAGTCACCTTAGATATATTGTGGTCGCATAATTATACGATTTTCTGGCTAAATTTAAATTTCGTTAAATCATAGAGCATATTCTTAGAAAACCTGGCACGTAGGGGAAACTGAATAACTCTTAAATTAGGTTATAAAAATGCTTACTAACATTGATTACGTGCTACCGGAGAAAACCATTAAAAGCTATGCTTTGATTATTCTACGAAGAGTGAAGAGATTTTTCAGCACTTTGAGATATCTGTCAGAGTTGTTTCCCTAAATACTTAATGAATTTCATAATGTAGTGGTGATCTGATGGAATTTGTAATTTGAAGCCCACGGGTATGGAGCAGAGGAGAGCAGGCTGAAATCATATTCCTGAATTAAGAGAGCAATCTGAGCATTAAGGAGCCAAGATCTAATAGAATTGAAATGCCAATCTACGACGATGCCTTGCAGAGTCATTTGTCACTGTGTTTGATTATGCTCTAAGAACTATTTCATCTTAAGACTTTGCAGTGGAAATCGTACTGGGTTTGGAGTAACATAGACCTAGATTCATGGCCAGAACATGCATCCCAGGGGTGCCACTCGCACGGACTACATACAATACACATGGTCCTTCATGGAGCCATGCAAAGAGGTGGCCCTGCCTGGATTCAGATCCCTTGCTACCTTCTAGCTGTGTGACATAAAGCAAGTTAAGTAACCTCTGTGAGTTCTGTTTCTTCTGCTATTAGCATGAGCACTAAATTGAGTAACAGGAATGTATGCAGTATCTAGGGTAGTGTCTTTCCAGATTTGGTGATTTTTTTCCCCCTCATATTGCTACTTCTTAATGAATTATGGGAAGGCATCGACTCTGGGTCTGCGTGAGTAGAGATATTTTCACACCTGGGTATTTTGCCTCATCTAAGGGGAAGTTTTGCAGAGTGTAGCAGGTAAGTACATTGACTCTGGGCTCAGACGACCTGGGTTCATACTCTGGCTCTGCCACTTAATCAGCTCTGTGACCTCAAGGGAGTGAAATAGCCTCTTCTGACTTTAGCTTTCTCTTCTGTAAAACGTGGGTAATGGTGGTACCTACCTCATAGAGGTGTTAGGAGGATTAAGTGAATTCACGTTTGTAAAGTACTTGGAACAGTTCCTGATATATATTTACCAGCACATAGATAACTGCTAAAATAAAATCTGATGGGAACTCAGAGAGCTGTAACCACTGCAGTAACTTGAAGAAAATGGTGACTTGCTGTGCGGACCATGTGGGGACTACTTTTTCCTAACAACACAAACTGTTTAAATTATTATCATAGCATTGCATGGCGTCTTGATCCATCGTCAAAAGGACACGGAACTTACATTCTTTGGCCAGTTTTTGATGGACATCTTCATTCTATTGAAGTTCAAGCATTAATGAAAGTGGTGAGCAGAATTCTGATTTCTGTCTGCGAACATAAGACAAAAGTAAAAATAAATAACCAACGGCATTAATGGTTTTCCTTTTGAACTGAGGTGTAGAGGATTGATAGACACCTTATTATCCTCATTGGTCTTTGCAAGGACCTTCTCGAATGTGTGCGTGTACGTATGAATGTATATTTACATATGTGGATGCATTATGTGCATGAGTCTATGTATGTTTGCATTTATTATCTTTCATTCACAATAATAATTTCCCTGCCCCCTTTTTCCATCTGGCAGCCATTGTAATGTATTCCGTGTGTATATTTTTGTTTGAGCGTGTATTTTTGTTCTGTGTATATTTATAACTTACATCAAGCTTATTGGGCAATCCATTATTTCATTTTTGTTCCTTAATTTTCTTTCACTTGTTGCTTGCTTTTGAGAGGGATCCATGTTGTGTTCTATGTACACCTTGCTTCTGATGGCTGCAGGTACTCCCTGAGGCACACCTGTCCCATCTTACCTCTTTACTTGCTGAGAGATGAACACCATGATTGCTTTAAACCTCCTGCTACCACAGTGGACATCCTCATTCATGACCCCCAATAGATCCGCCTACCTGAGAATTTCCTCTAGAATTTTGCAGCTATTATTCTATTGTCTTTTAGTATTCAATGGAGTTAATGAGAATTCTGATAATTTGATTATCATTTCTTTATAGATAAGAAAAGTTCTCTTTTCTAAAGTATTCAGGGGGTGGTACTTAGTTAATTGAAAAATTATTTAAACTGGGATTTGTAAGCATCATATGTAATTTACAGATTTTGTTTAACTTCAAATGTTTATTAGCTACTTAAAAAAAACTAGGATCAAGGCTTTTGTTTTGTTCTATGTCTGTATGTGTTTTCTTTGGCTTTGTTTTGGTATGGGCCTGCTTTTGGAATTCATTTTCATGTTTCTGATGTAAACAACACGCTGAGTGTCTTGTGTGTTTTCCTATTTCACTTAAAGTGAAATAAGAAATATATTGCAAAGAAATCATGTGCAGAATTCTTTCAGATTCTAACATTTTCTCTCTTTTACAGCTGTTCCACCCAAACTACTTGGTTTTATTAGGTATTTCCAAACCATTCAAGTTTGTTTTCCAAATAATGATTGCTGTCTTTCTTTTCACTTTCAAATTCTGTTAGTTTAAATATGTAGCCTATAGCTACACAGAATAAGACAAGTGGAAGTCTGCAAATATGATTTTCTTTTGTTTTAATTTGGAGAGACTCTAGTTATTAATCCTGGTTTCTGGACCTCGGGCATTCTTTACTTCTGTCACTTGGGAGCCTGAGGTCTAGAATCCACACTTTGATATTTTCAATAAGCATAAAACCATGTTTGGAAGATTAAAGAAAAAGTAGATGTAGAAAGCATGTCCTACATTGCAAAGCGTCATGTGTATATAAGGTAGTTTTAAGTTCTGCGTCTATATGGTGCCCACTGTAACCTCAGTCCTTGGCACATCTCTGGAGTCTCAAATTAATATTTGTTCAATAAATGAAGGAATTAAAACCTGGAGACAGTCTAAGTGTGATTTCAGATATTATCCTATGTTATCTTAAACATTTTGGTATCGTGCACCATATATAAAACATACCTTCAGGCTGCTGCATTTTTAAGTAGAAACTCAAGGAATATTTTCCTTTGCTTTCCTAATAAAAGGAATCACCTCTACATTGATGATTTTCACACTTAAATCAGGAGGTGATAAAATATTTTTTTGTACATATTTCTTTTGTATGGAATTTATTGCTAATTGGACTGCCTTGGTTTTGGATAAGGCACAAGAAAAATGAAATGAGAATGAGTTTTTATTTCAAATTCCGAGAAGCAAAGAAAACCATAATAGATGGGTAGCTGGGTATATGTATTCACATTCTTATTTATTGACTCATTCAACAAATATTTATTATTATTCTACCATGTAGCAGTCACGATGATGAAAACATTGACAAAGTTACTGCCCTCATGGAGTTTATATTCTAATCAGATGGGAACTAAAATAATTAAAAGGGAGCCAATAAATGAGCAAATATAACAATTATATATTCTGATAAGGGTGAGAAAAAATAAATAGGGTGCACATAAAGAATAATTGGGAACTCTGGATGGTTTGGGATGGTTCCTCTGAAGAGGGACATTCAAGCTGAGACCTGAAGGACAAGGAGACACCAGCCTTCGAGGGACCAGGGAAGGCCACACTCAACAGAGACAGCTTGACTTTTAGGTGCTCTGAGATTTCCATTCATCACTTCAGGGAAGTTCTGAGGCATATGAAATATTTACAGATAACCTAATTTTTTTAAAAAATGAAAAGGAAAGATACCAATGGAAATATCCCCCAAATATCAAGGCAATTTAGGATTTATACAAATACTATCTGCACCCCTCTGCAAAACGGTTTAATGGAAATGTTTTTATGTTCATTTTTCTCTCACAGAATCTTGTCTATAATGTTGGACATGCTCCCTCCCCCTTTTAAAAAATTATGTTCCCTGGTAAAGGGGGAGAAAAAAAGGAACAAATTATAAAGTAACAAATTATGACCAGTCAATTTTAAGAATCAGGATAATTCATTCGCGGAAGATTAGGGCCAGTTCCCTTGTTTGTGGATTTTTCTGTTCTGTTGACTCTGTTACTTTTTCTCCTCCATCCTCCTTTTAGTTATTACACTGTTCATTAACATTTCTATTAAGCAGTCCTGAAGAGGAAAAAAAAAAAAATCAATCAAGGCAAGGAGCTTCAATTTAAGGCCTGGTGGGTGAGAAGTTGAATCTATTGGCTAAAATCAGCTTATTTTTGGATTCTCTGTGGATTTCCTTTATCCATGTTATTTCTGTTCCCAATAGCATAGACCAACATAAGCTGATTATATTGTATAACATGGACACACACATACACAGCGCTGAAGATTTTTGGAGCCTGGACATATTTAAACTAAAACCTCTAGATGACAAAGCTATTTAAGTGATTACAATTTGAAGAGCATTGAGGTGATGCTAGCAATAAAAACAACGATTCTACTTAAAAAACATATTGTTGTCTATAGCAATAGGGTCCAACACGTTGCAATCGGAGATTCTTCACATGCCAGAAGTAGCTAACCCTGCTTCTTAAAAGATCTGCCAGGTTATGTTCTTGGCCCTTGGCTATTCCTGATAATTCTCTTTATCCCACAGAAGCTGAGTTGTTGTTAGTTGGGGTCTGAGGCCACAGAAATACATGTTTGAAATATTAACCGCCAATGTGAGTGAAATTCGAGGATACGCCCTAACCATGGCCACCACTTTCTTCATGCTTGTAAATCTTTAATAAGCCTCCATGTTCTTTCTTTTTGGGCCTAAAGCTATTTGTTTTTGAATGAGCTTTGGTCTACGGTGTTCCCAGGAGCTTGCAGAGCTGTACACCTGCGGGATGCTTGAGGAAAGGCGGCATCTAAGCCCAGGTTCCATAGGTAGGTCAGAAAAGGACACAGAGAGAGATTCCGTGTCCTTGGTAGAGATGGGTTTGTGCTGAACTTGCAAAATGGACGAGTTCAGTGTCATCTGTTTTCAGTATTTCCTGAACAATTGATTTATTCCACATTATTAATGAACTTTGCAGCAGTTCCACTTGTCAGAGCCTACTCTGCAGGGGTCAATAATGAGAGGAAACCTGATGTTAGTGAATCCAGCTTAAGTGATTCTGTCATGCTAATGATTCAATATATCAGGACAAATGTCAGCTCCTTCCAATATGTTAATTCCTCTGATCCTATTTGCATAAACTACAGTCAATGAAATACAAGCTCCCCCCTCTTAGATAGTTAATGGAGATTTGTAAAGGATTTTTAATTTACTTTTTTTTTTTTGTCTTTTCCAACATAAATTCTTGAGTTGAAAGAGAGAAAGAGAAAGCAAAGATCACAGATTGGGAAGAGGATGTCAAATATTACAAGAGCTAAAATATGAAGGAATATAAAATCCATAGGTGTAATTTAGTTGTTTCTTAAGAATTCTGTGCATTTGCATTGACTGCTTTCAAGGGAATAATTAATTTCCTAAGAAACTTGGGAACAAAGCATTGATGACTTCTTACTATACTTTGAGTTGAGTTTTCAGTTTCTCTAGTTTCATGGGAAGTAAAACACCAGTTCATTAGTTTTCCCAAAGGACACTAAATCTGGGTTTCCCATCTCGCCTGCTAACTCGTAACATCTCCCTGAGACCACTGACATGTGATAGCAGTGCTTATTTTAGATCCACCACTTCTTTTACTTCCAAGTTCAAGGTACATATATAGTACCATTTAAAATTAAGATTAAGAAATTAGAATTTCTTTTTCTGGGATGAAATACATATCTGATTTACCCAATGAAGTCATTTCCCTCTCTCTATTTTAAAGCTTTCAGGGATTTACTTGCTTTCAGTATCTGATTATTTGCACTATTGGCAGCTATAGTTTTCATGCTGCAAATACCTCTCCTGTCACTGCTTTTGTTTTGCAGCGTTTGTGGCTCAACATTTCATTTCTGCACCCATCAGTCTGGTGATCAGTCCATCTGTTTATTTTTTAGGTTGCAAGATTAGTTTAATAAAGTTATCCAAACCACGCCTCCTACCTAAATTCTTCTTTCTCTCTCCTTTTATTTTATTTTTGAGACAAAGTCTCACTCTGTCGCCTGGCTAGAGTGCAGTGGTATCATCATAGCTCACAGCAACCTCAAACTCCTGGGCTCAAGTGATCCTCCTGCCTCAGCCTCCCGAGTAGCTGGACTCCAGGCGTGAGCCACCGTACCGTGCCCAACTCTCCATTTGTTTTAAATACAAAGAACCTAGTACTTTGCAAATTAGTACAATGAATTTTCCAGACCATATTTAGCTCATCATTTCCCCTAGTACATAAAATTTGGATAAATATTTTTACGTGTCACCACCTATGATAAGTAGGCAAGAGTGTTTTATTAAGATATCTGTACTATTTGGAGGAGGGGACTGTGGCCCAGGCTTATGGTTCCAGTTAATAAGCGAGCCATTATCATCATCTTATCTTTCTAAAGATACCTTCTAATATGTGAATAAGGGAAGAATTTTGATGAGTAACTTAGAGAGTTCATGTATTCTACATATTTGCCTTCATGAGTCAGCTAGATTTTAAACTCCATGAGAACAAAGGCTGGTTTTCTTTTGTTTCAGCATGATGCTGAACACGAGGCTATGTGTTATAGTAAATGATGTTTCTGTGTCTACAGAATTTTCCAAAGGATAATGGATCTCCTTTGCTGTACCAATGTTTGGTTTTATTTTTTGGGGGGTTGGTTAGCTGTGAATTTATTTCTAAGCAGTTAAAATGGAGTTTGAAAGGGTAGTTTGCTGATATTAACAGTAAGAGGAAAAAGACAAATTTAGAATTTTAAACTGTGACCACAAAAGAAAAAAAGTCTAAGATAAATCAGATCCTTTCCTCACCTTAGGCCAACATTCAAGGAGGGGCAATAGTCTTGGACTACCCTCTTGGAGCACCTGGCCGTCGAATTCTTGTGACCCTGTTACGCACACTTGCACCAATTTAAAAAAAAAAAACAACACTTTTTTGAGGTATGATTGACATAAAAAAGCTATGCATATTTAACATATACAACTTGATGAGTTTGGAGGTAAGTATATACCATGAAATAAATGATCACAATCATAGATCACAGTCTATGCCATGGATATATGTATCTTTCACTTCCAAAAGCTTCCTCTCCCCCTCTTTATTTATTATTATTATATTCTCTTTCTGTGCATGTGATAAAAACAGTTAACATAAGATTTACTCTCTTGGCAAATTTTTCAGAGACAATACAGTATTGTTATATAGGTACTATACAATATTACAGGCACTATAGTGTGCGGTAGATCTCTAGGACTGACTTATCTTGCATAACTGAAACTCTGTACCTTTTGACTAAATCTCCCTGTTTACCCCTCCCCTTAGCCCCTGGCAACTGCCATTCTCTCTGCCTCTATGAGTTGGACGATTTTAGATTCCTCCCGTAAGTGGTATCAGCTAGAGTTTGTCCTTCTGTGTCCGCCTTCTTTCATTTAGCGTGAAGTCCTCAAGGTTCACGCCCATCGTGGATGGTGCAAATGGCAGGGTTTTATTCTTTCTTAAAGACTGAGTAGTATTTCATTGTATGAACATAGCATTTTTTGTTTATCCACTTATCTGCTGATGAACATTTAGGTTGCTCCCACGTCTTGGCTATTGTGAATAATGTTGCCATGAGCATGGAAGTGCAGATGTCTCTTTGAGATGCTGATTACAGATCCTTTGGGTATACACCCAGAAGTGGGATTGCTGGATCATATGGTCCTTCTGTTTGTCATTTTTTGAGGAACTCTCATACTGTTTCCATAGTGTCTGCACCAGTTTACGCTACTGCCAACAGTATACAGGAGTTCCCCTTTGCCCACATTTTTGCCAATGCTTGTTTTCTTTTGTTTTTTGATAATAGGCATTCCAACAGGTGTGAGGTGATACCTCCCTGTGGTTTTGGTTTGCATTTTCTTCATGATTAGTGACGTTAAACACCTTTTCATATATCTGTTGGCCACTTATATGTCTTCTTTGGGAAAATGTCTGTTCAGGTCTTTTGCCCATTTCTTAATCAGGTTATATGGTTGGTTTGATTCTGTTATTTTATTTATTTCATTTATCTTGAGATGGAGTCTCACTCTGTCACCTGGGTTACAGTCACTCTGTCACCTGTGGCATCAGCCTAGCTCACAGCAACGTCAGACACCTGGGCTCAAGCAATTCTCCTGCTGCAGCCTCCCGAGTAGCTGGGATTATAGGTGCACACCACCATGCCCGGCTAATTTTTCTATTTTTAGTAGAGACGGGGTCTCACTCTTGCTCAGACTGGTCTTGAGCTCCTGACCTCAAGCGATCCTCCCACCTCAGCCTCCCAGAGTGCTAGGATTACAGATGTGAGCCACCTCGCCCAGCCTGATTTTTTGTTATTAAGCTGTTTGAGTTCTTTATCTATTTTGGGTATTAATCCTTTATTGGATATATGATTTGCAAATATTTTCTCCTATTCTATAGGTTGCCTTTTGTTGATTGTCACGAACCTTTCATCCTATGTTTTCTTCTAGGAGGTTTATGATTTCAGATTTTACATTTAAGTCTTTAATCCATTTTGAGGTGTTTTTTTTGGTGTGTGTATGGTGTAAGTAAGGATCCAATTTCATTTTCTTGCATGTGAATATACAGT
>CM052454.1:2198007-2239526 GCA_028533085.1 Varecia variegata
TTTTTAAAATTTTTAAAATTTTAAGATTTTTAAAAATTGTTTTAGTGTGTCCAGATATTTTCTTACTTAGAAGATTCCTAAAGTTATTCTGTTTATAAAATTGTCATCTATTCATTTAAAAAATATTTATTAAGAATCTGCTATGTACCTGGCATTGCTGATGGGGAAGAGGTGAGAGGTGAGATACGGTCCCTGGCTTGACAAAATCCTTCCCATGTGTCGACTGGGCTAATTTGAACTAAGTGACAACTATACTTGTATATGTATCTTTGGCCATAACCATAGTCTTCATATTTTTCATATGCTAATTAACATCAAATTTGAATTTTTATGCCATGAACTTTTGAGGCCAGGCTATTATTTTTCCAAAGTGGAAGTCAATTCTATTTTTTTGGCCCATTGTAAAAAATAAAAACTAGGCAATACTTAATAACATAAAGAACAAAGTGAAATTCTCCATAATCCTTACCCAGTGACAACCGCTATTAATATTTTTGTGCATTTCTAATTTCCTTCAAAAATTTTTCTTTTTCCTTTATTAAGGAAACTGAGATAATACTGTCTGTAGCGTTTCATAACCTGCTCAGGGTACCTATTAACAATACTAGGTGAAAGGTACCTCTTTTTTTGGTCAATAAAATTAAATTTATATAACCATTCCTAATTCTGTCTAGTAATTTATTTAGCCTCGCTTTATTTTACCGATCCCATTTTGATGGACATTTAAACTATTTCTAGAGTTTTTATTTTTGTGAACAACTTTCTGGTGGCACACTTGTCCTTAATTCTCTTCACTCTTCTTATTCCTTTAAAATTAATCTTGAGTAATAAAATTGCCAAGCCAGAGGCTGTGCTTCCCTTCTGAAAGGCCTTAGATAAAAACGTCCACATTACTTTTTCTAGGTAGTTTGTAGTAACCTTTACGCTTAGAAGTATTGCACGGATTGCCTATTTCCTAGCTCAGGATGATAGATCAATATGATGATCTTGCCCCACATGTATGTGGAACTTGGTCACGCTCAAATGTTTTCATATACATTATTTCTTATGTGACTCACAGCTCCCTGTGAGATAAGCAAGGCCAGTTTATTATGCCCAATTTATGGTTGAGGATGCCAATATTTTGCAAGGTGGGATTGCTCTTCTGGATCTAAAGCTCCTAGGAGACCTCAATCCATCCCAATGGCGTCTGATTTTGTTTCTGATGCTAAATATCCAGGGAGGTGTGGATTTTGCTTTACCTAAGCAATAGTCCTTGCCTTAAAGACCTGTGATTGTGTATATTTTTTCTTCCAGATGGGCTGGACAGACGTCAGTCCGACTCTTCCTTAACCACCGTAAGCCCCGGTGGTGGGCCCAGCTGCACTCGGGATGCTGGCTGTTTCCTGGACTGCAGTGTGAGCAAATGAGATAAGTACAAAATATTCCTACACCACTGGCTCTGTGCTCTCCTCACATTCAATCACGAAGACTAATGAATCAGAGATGATTGCGGTGGTAAAAATCCAAATGCAGATTTTTGCTGTCCTTACTAATGAGAGAAAAATATAGTAGACCATTGGCCTAAAGGCTCCAGATGCGATTCCTTTGTAACTTAGAGTGCATTAAAAAAGCTTCAGTCAGCAAGATAAGTTAATTTTTTTATGACCTTTATAAACTCTTTTAGCCTGTATCTCGGGAGCTTCTCTTAAAGATTAAATTTTCAAAAATCCTTTTAGCTGAGGCCGACAGAGCATCTGAGTCTTTTTTGCTTCAAAGGCTACATCCAAAATCCATAAAAAAAATTCTGTTCGTGACAATTATTGTCAAAGTAATGATTAGCTAACATGTCATTTTTAGTTTTTACTGTCCTTGCCTTTACGATACTAATCCAATAGAGCTCACTTCTTCTTAATGTAAAAGTTGCATGAAGGATGCATCGTTCTCGCTTGACTTTGCCTACATTTGCGAATTCTTGAAAAAGCGAATTGAATTGTCACTGGTGGCACTTCTATTGCAGGATGACTATTGGGTTGAAGTGGGGATATGGGGCACAGATATCAAGATTTCATTAAAAGAAAAAAAAATCCCCATCCTAAGAACTGTAAAGTGGCATTAATATATAATTGAGGCCATGGGCTTTAGTAGATCATACGGCAGTTACCCAAGATGACAGGTGTCATTTTATAGGAGGAGGAATGTTGGAGGAAGGTGACGAGCTCTTCATTGATGGTGTCACAGATTAACACGTGAAACATGTAGTTTCTTCTCACCTCTTTGGGTGTAGGGTATCTGTTTCTTTTAAGCACTATGCTTTTGACTGGCTCGATTGGTGACTACAAGAGTCATCATCCTTGGCATCTGTCACTACTTCTATTACATCCAACCTGCTGACCCAGAAAATCTGTGGTTGACACAATTGATTTCTCTCTCAGATCCATTCAGCATTTATTTTATTTTTGACATCCACCTACAAGGTCGCACAGAAATTCAGTCCCTGCATCTCTGTGCAAGAGAAACACAGGCCTTTCTGTCCTGCAGGGAGGGACTGGAACCAACCAGGGTCTTGCTTACAATGATTCACTGAAGTTATTGGATTTGTTAAGATGTAAGTGAGCTTCCATGACTGTGCCACCGAGGACATGTATGCTACCCTCATGAGAGTTCTGCCTTTGGAAATCACCACCACTGCAAGAACAACAACAACTGATAATAATAATGATAATGATAACAGTAATAATAAAAAGGCTCAAGTTATAGGACTCATTCTTACACTATTGAACTTCACTCTGGATCAACTCTTAACCTTTGTTCCATGTTTCTTTCTCTCCTTCCCTCTTGGCCTCCCTTCCCCCAGATCCCAGAAAGCATCTTGGTTTCAACTCAGATACGTAAAACCACGTGCTCTAACTAGATGCGTGACAGTTATCTATTACCTTCCGTCCACACCACCATGGCACCTCATTAGATAGAAAGGTTACAAAATTTGTTTTCAAAGCATATAGATAATTAACTGCCAGATTCAGAATTCAACCTCCATTGTTTATCATAGAAATATATTGACATCTTCCTGTGTGCTCTAAAATCTAATGATCTGCCTCGCTCATGCATCATCCTGTGAATTTTTCTGAGAAACGAGCAAGGCGAAGGAATATGGAGGTCTGTGTGAAATTGCAGTAGTGGCCTTTGCTTACCAAATTTACATATCAAAGCACATTAAATCATTGCCCTTTTTTATCTCATTAGCCAGTCATTTTCAGCTTGGACTGAGCCTCGAGTCTAATCAAGTCTACTTAATATTTAAGATGTTTTATTGTTTTTCTACTATTCAATATCGATAGTATTTCACTTTTATTCTCAGTAACTTAGTAATAGGCAGGGACCACATTTTCTGAAGAAATCCCATCTTTTTTTTTTTTTTTGGTTTGATATAGAGCAGTATAAAATGTTTTATTGACCGTATACATAACTATCCAGAAAGCTCTTAAAGTGAATATGCTTTGTAAATGTCTTCTGATTCTACTAAATGTTGTTTCCACTCCACAACAAGAAATGAATGAGGGCAATGATTTTGGAGAGGACGTAGGATCACTGGCTCTATCAAAGATAAAAAACACTTCCAGGGTTCCTGGAGCTGACTTTTACTTAAAGTGCCACCATGAAAGATCTGAAGATCATTATTTACTAGAAATAAAGGAACAAGGCAGAAATCGATTACTACGCCACTAGATTTATGTTTCTATTGCTCTCTATATACATCTCTATTTGTCCTAACTTCATGGGGAGGATATTTAATACATAATGGAAGGAGCCTGTTGCTTTTGATTTATTTTTTGTTTATTATTTTTGGCATTCCATAGAGAAATTCTGGAAATCAATACTGTGTGTGTGTGTGTGTGTGTCTGGGCACAGTGTACGTTGAAAGGTTCTGAAGGCACAAAGAAGCTTCCTCTACTCGCTGAATTCTCTTTTAATATATCAAATTATATCATTCACTCAGGGAAGAGAGTTATCTTTTTCCGTGTGTTTTACGTGACATTATGAGCAGAGATGCAAAGGCATATTTAATCGTAATGGCGACAATAAGATGATGCTTTGTAGCATTTGCATTTATAGACTATTGCGCCCTCCCTCGCCCCCAAGGACAGATTCTCACTAACCCTCTTAGCAACTTATGAGAGAAGTAGGATATATTTTAGACCCATGTGATAGAGGAAGGCCCAGATATAGCGATGTTATGAAATTTTAAATTTACTGTGAGTGAATCAGAGGATAGTTGGTGATGCAGGTAAGGTAGACCCTGTCTTTAAATACTTTATAATTTAGCATTTGGATTTCAAAAAGAGGCAGATAGAGAGTCAATCTCTGCTAATTTATTAAGACCATGAGAACAGAAAATGGTACAGGAAGGGATGTGTTTTGATGTTACATGAATTTATGACAGTTGAATAGAAACCCAGAAGGAAAGAATGCTTGAAAAAAAGGATGAAAAGAACAAGATTGTCCAGTGATACCTCAAGGAAGGAGAGCATGGACAGGTGGAACTGGAATACTGTTAGGAACCCTTGAAAAACTCAGTATGTACTTGACCCAGATTGTTGTTTTTGAAAACACTGAAGTGACATGGTTAAAAAAACAGATTCGGGTCCAAACTGTGCATGACAAATCCGCAGTCAGAGTGGCTGCTTACCAGATGGACCTCACTTGACCCTGAGTTGGACCTTCTTCTGGAGTTGACCTTCTCCTGGGCCTGACTTGACCTCCTCATGCAGTTCTGTCATGCAGAACCGCTAGGACACCTCTAGGCCAAGGGCCCTTATTAATCTACTACCCAAAATACGAACAAATCCTTTTTCTTCGTTACTGCTAACGAAAATGAAATAGTTTTGATTTTCAAAATTAGAATAATTATTAGAAAATTATTAGATACTAAAGAAAAAGGAAAACAAAGATATAAAATGTCAACATTAAAAAGAATGAAATTTTGATCCTTCCTAGGTAACTTGTTCCCAAGTCTTAGAGTTTGCCTCAATATGTAAATACACCTTGTCTTCTAAGACAATTACCTCTAATTGTAGTGGGCAGGTGGAGCTTCACTTAGATTTCTCCCAACATCTCCCTTTCTAGCTAATAACTTATCTTTACCTGGTAGGCCCCATAGTGATTTCCACTACCCCCAAGCTGGCTCTTGGTAATATTGTCTTTTTTCTGGTGTAGAAAGACCAGAGAAAATGTCAAATTGGCCTTTCCTCTGGAGTTTGGCTTTCTTGCCTGAGAGACCTGGCTCACTCATGGCTGGTTATTGGGCCTGTTGTTACTGACTCTCTTGTTTCAGAGTCTGATAATTCCATAACAATACCCTAAACAATAAATGTATTATAAACAATAACAATTCTTCTTTTACATAGTGTCAGTGTGCTGGGTATGGAGGTCCAAAAAAAAAAATTAGGCATATGTATTTGGACTTCAGGAAAGGTAATTGCATATTTAGAACTTGTCAGCATATAGATATAAGTCAAAGTGATTGGAGTGGTTAAGAATATTAGTTATAAAATGCAGGCAGAGGACAAAATCTTGAGAAATAACGGCCTCAATAAGGATAAGGGGATTCCTGGAAGACTGAGAAAGCATAGTTGGAGTGAGTAGTAGTGTTATAGAAATTGTGGGCAGTTAATGCCACAGAGAGGTCATGCAGAATCAGAATTAAAAATGTTCACTGGGCTGCCCTCAGGAGGTAACTGTTAACCTTTGTATGAACAGTTTCTGTGGCTAATCTCTGTAAGATTGCTTTGGGTATGCTTAAAAAATAACAACTGTTTGCACCTGTAACTTTCTTTATCAGCCGACATTTTTAGCTAAGGGATTTCTTATCTAATCTTACTTTTTTTCCAACATCCTCAAAAGTTAATGCACTTTTGGGGGAAGGGCAGTGGACTCCTGTTCTTTCTATTAAGACTGAGGAAAGAGTTGGTTAAGAACCAATTGATACACTTTACTTTGGCAATTGCAATGAATTTTGAAAATATTTTCTTGTCCACTGAAATCACGGGGAATTGAGGAGCAAAAGTTTGGAACATGAACTTGGTACCCCACAGACTATCAGTTTAGCCATGACTTCCACTAATTCAGGGCAAGTTGTTTATTTGTTTTATAACCCCACAGTCCCTGAAGTTTGTTTGATTTGTATGCCTAGAGATAATCTTTATACATATGTTTTTATATCATGAATGTTTTTTAAAAATTAATAGCTACCAAACACTAGGTATTTACTATAGGCTGTACACTGCAGTAAGCATATTTTTTTATTTGATTTTCACACACAAAAAACGTGTGGGAAGTGTTACTATCCCCATTTTATGGATTAGAAAACTGAGACTCTAATTCACACAGCCACTAGGTGGCAGAACAGGGGCTTGAATCCAGGTATCTCCGGTGTCAAAATTCTTGATCTTAAACCACTGCTTTTTTATGACTACCTAGTTATTTGCATGACCAATTGTTAAATGTATTTTTCCCTACACTTTTAAGTTGTGCTTGACTTATGACTCTTCTGTCTTCAAATCTGATGCAACAATAAGTTTAGATACAATAACTAATTGCAAATCTATGCATGCATCTCTATTTATCTTAATAAATCAGATGCTTATTCAGAAGATCTTAGATACTCTATTACTTTTTGAAATGTCAAGCTAAGCTAAGCTAAGAGTAATAGAACATCATATGATATATTAAAACATTCTGGAAGTCAAATTCCAAATTCAAAACAATAACATTTTTTAAGGAACAAAATGAATGAGTGCTAGTGTTGTCCCCAGCAACTAGGAAATACTGACTCTTTCATTCTGTTGTGTATTAATAGTGCTACATGTAAGACTTTATCCAATTTAAAGCCACTATTTTCAAACCAATGCACTTTAAATACGCATTGAAATATGTTGAGTATATACCAGACCCCATTTTAAGCAGCAAAATAGCCCAACTATGAATATATTACCTGAGCCCATCATTTGATAAACTCTGATTTCGATTTTCAATGAGAGAAGTCAAAAAGTTTTAGAGGAGAGTGGTGCTCGAACAAACCTAAGTGGTGGAAATTGGGAATTTCTGACTTAAAAAAAATGCACCCCTCACGTGGATTTGAGAAATGAGGATGCTATTTTGAAATATGCAATAAATTATTGTTAACTACCATTTCCCTACTGTGCTATCCAATACTAGGACTTATTCCTTGTGTCTAACTGTATTTTTGTACCTATCTACCTTCCTCCTCTTCCTCCTCTTCCTCCTCTTCCTCCTCTTCCTCCTCTTCCTCCTCTTCCTCCTCCTTCCCTGGCCGGCCTCTGGTAACTAACCATCAATCTACTTTCCACCTCTATGGGATCTGGCTTTTTAGCTCCGCTATGTAAGTGACAACAGGCTGTTTTTCTGTGCCTGGTTTATTTCACTTAACAGAACCACCTCCAGTTCCATCTGTATTGCTGCAAATGGCAGGATTTCATTCTTTTTATGGCTGAACAATATTCCATTATGTTTATCTACCACATTTTCTTTACCCACTCATGTATTGATGGGCACTTGGTTGGTTCCATATTTTGGCTACTGTGCATAGAATTGCAAGGAACATAGGAGTGCAGATGTCTTTTCAACGTACTGATTTGTTTTCCTTTGGATGTATACCCACTAGTGGGATTGCTGGATCGCAGGTGGTTCTACTTGTAGTTTTTTTGAGGAGCCTTCATACTGCTTTTCATATGGTCATACAATTACTAATACTGTACATTCACAGCAACAGTGTACTAGTGAGTATTCCCCTTTTGCACATCCTTGCCAGCATTGGGTATTTTTTTGCCTGTTTGATAATAGCCATTCTAACCAGGGTGAGATGATACCTTGTTGCAGTTTCAATTTGCATTTCTCCAATAATTTGCATGTGGAGCATTTTTTCTGATATTTCTTGGCCATTTGTATCTTTTCTTTTGAGAAATGTCTATTCAGGTCTTTTGCCCTTTTTTAAATTGGAATATTTGTTCTTTTTTCTGTTACTTGCATTCTTTATATATTCTGGTTATTAATCTCTTGTCAGATGGATAGTTTGCAAATATTTTCTCCCTTTCTGTAGGTTGTCTCTTCACTTTGTTCATTATTTCCTTTGCTATGCAGAAGCTTTTTTAGATTGATGTAATCCCATTTGTCCGTTTTTGCTTTTGCTGCTTGTGGTTTTGATGAAGTCAGGAGTAAAAATATACATAATTAATCATCTAAGCTTTAAAAAAAAAAGCAATCGATGTCCTTTAAGTTTACTATCTTTTTCATTTCTGTTACATACAGTAACAATAAAGGGGTTTCTATGTTTAGTGTTAACCTCAGTTCCCTGGTCAGGTTTTTCTGAGAAGTTCTTAATTTGGTCAATTGAATTCTTCCGACAAGGGGTTCTCCTACCTCTTATGTTGGGAGAGAAACAGTCTCTTTATTCCTAAATCTATAAAGTGAAAATACTGTATATATTCTCTAGCCTTGTAAATACCTTGGTTATCGAATTGATTTCTTCTGCTTTTTCTTCCACTGCAACTTTAGAAAGTTGCAAGTTTTATCAAATCCCTCCTTGAGTGTTTGTTACCGTCCACCCCTCCCCTCTCCTCTCACTCCTCTCTCGGCCGTCTGCCCTGCTCACCAACATTTATTTCTCATTTTATGCTCTCATGGCCCTGATTCGTTTTAAATGAGTAGCAGTAAAATATGAATTTTCACTAAGTCCTGTTTTCTTTTCCATAAGGATAGGTTTCCCATAGCATGGTAGACATACTACTGCTGTAGGTAGTCACAAGTCATGTTTGTGGCACAAAAATGATTGGAGGTGGTACACAGGTAAACACTTTTTAAAAAATTTAAATGCACTATTGTATTTTATATATTAATTAGAAAAATATAACTTGCACTTCAAGTCGATGATTTGAGAGATATCATTGCTTAGTGTGAGACGAATGTGAAAATGAGTTGGTGTAAAGTCAAGTTATTCACAATCAGTAAAGGTGACATAAATAATAGTGCAGGTGGTATATCATATACAGACAAAATCTATGAAGATGGTTCGTGGATGACTAGAGTTTGGGGAGCACTGGTTCTGAGGGAAAAGGATGGGCATGGATATCAAGTTAGATTTAAGTTCAAATATCAGATCGGTCATTTGCTCGCTCTGTGCCCCCGGGTACATGACCTCTCTTCACCCTCATCTTTTATTTAGGCAGGTGGGTCCAATGATACGTGCATTGCAGATTCTTATGGTCATTAAATGGGATAATGTACCCCTGGCACATTGGAGGCACCCGAGAAGTAATTGCTTTCTTTTCCTTTGAAGTTTTGCTATGAGGCAGTGCTGTGCTGCCTTTTCCTCAGCTGTTTAATTTCTTGCTGAATAATTAGTTGAGTTTCAGGATGTGCAAAAGTCTTATTTGCTTCTTTATTATTATAAAAGCATTATTACGCCCCTTCGTTCGTCATCTTAATCAGCCTAGAAAATAGTAACTTATCCTTCATTTAATGAAGGAAAAGGATGAAGAATGTTGGTTCGAGTCAGAAAACCAGGTGGGAACCGCTTAAGCCTCTGTTGCTGGTCAGTTAAGTCTGAGGCAGCTTCCAACACACTTCTTGCTCCTTCCTAGGACTAGTTTCTGATCTACGCTCTTGTCCCCTTATAACGTGATGCCACCCATATTGCAGGTTGACCACAACGGGGGATATTTACTTCTCTCTCCTTGTCATTCTCCACAGTCAGCATACTGCCCTTTTTCGTTTTAGCCTTTCACTTTGAATCACTATGAAGAAATAGTGGTACAGAAATAACCACCATGGACAGAGCATAGCGTTATTAAATCTTATAAAGTGTTCATCGTGCTTGTTCGGGTCTGTAATTCTACACTGGATTGCTTTGATGCAGTCGGGGAGTATCTGGTGCCAGAAGTGCGTTGGTGTCTGTCAAAACCTGCCCATCCAGGTTGAACTTGAGGTTGGGCTGCTCGGATGGGAGCCCTAGATGGATGTGGTTGGCGCCGTTCCGAGAGCCTGGTGAGGGTCTCGCTCCTTTTCAGCATCTGCATTCTGGTGTCCTGCCCACTTACTTCACCTCTCCGCCCGGTGAAAAGGCTCTTGTAGGATTGGCTTCTCATACTGTTGGCCTTTCTGTAGCCCTTGGCCATGTCTCCTTGTCCCCTGGGGGATTCTCCTACATCAGAGGCACACACAGACTCACGGTACACATATATGTACACTGCACATGCACACGGTCCCCAAATGTCCCCATACGTACAAACACACATCACACACATGTGCTGTGCACACAGACACATACACACAGATACATATAAACACAACACACAGGGACAGCACACATGCAGACACACACAAACATACACACTGCACATGCATATACCCACACCCTGCCCACATACATGCAAACACATGTTACACACAGCATGCATAAAGCACATACAAAGACACACACACAACATAGACATACAGCACAGACACACACACACAGACATACACACAAACACACATAGGAGAGAAAGACGCTTAAAGAAGGGATCTAGGCCAAGAAGTTATTGTTGGTGAGAAGAAATTCATCCATTTGAGTGTTTTACCTGATACTCTAACAGGCTATTTCTAAAATGTAAAAATGAATCGATTATGTCTCTAGGCTGCTCTCTCTCCGTGTAAACACACTGGTCATTTGTTCCTACATCCAGGCCAAGTGATCTAAAGTGGAAGAGAGTGTAAAGTAACAACCAATCTTTACACAAATAATTCTTAGCTCACTTCTCTGAAAATGCTCATTATCGCCCATTGTCTCCTTCTCCCCTCCCCTTTCTTCTCCTTTTTCTCCTTCTCTTTATTCTTTCCTACCAGAAAAATCTTTTAGCCGTGGGGAAAATTCACTGATATGAATGTACCTGCACTTACTTCTCCAAGTTGCTGTTCAAGTTTGGTTCAGACGTGCATCAGAAACGTAGCACGGTGCCGGCAAAGAGTTGAGGAGCGAATTCTGTATGCAGTGGGCTCCTATGAAGTCACTGATTAATATAATTAAAAGCCTGAGTTAATTGCATTACTTTCCATTAGCTTTCATTGTATACCCCGCTTCCAAGGGCCCCCGCCTGGCCATCCCCCGGGGCGCTGGTCCCACGTTTATTCAAGTGAGATGGCTGCTTTCAAAACCGAACCTTTCATCAATCCCCTATTAATTAGCTAAATGCCACACTGGATTATGCATTCGTGCCTGCCAGCCAGGCGGCGGCGGCAGGAGAGCAGAGCTCACCGTCCTCTTGGCTCATCCTGCAGCCCGGTCATTGGTATTCCAGGACAAGTCAGCTTACTGTAATTTGAAATTGGTCTACCATCCCATTAGGAATCTGCCCGATCAATACCAAGTGAATTAGAGTTTCAGTGATCTGATTAACTCCCCATTATTTTCTAGCCTGGCTGATTTAGAATGCATGATGAGACAATATTCCAGTTTCTTTGCTTTATCCCAGTTTAAGTGAAATATAGACATCTGAGGAAGCAGTGCCTGTGCATTTGATTTGGCTCGTCCATAATAAAGTCAAACACCATGAGTATCTCGCCCATCACGACCGACAGTCTTAAGTGACTGAGGGCTGCCGCCTCTGCGGTGTGCGCAGAGCAGAGTGGCAGGGGAGGAAGGAGGTGGGAGCTCTCCCTGCCCCTCTCTCTCCTTTTTGGCTCTGACTTCTGAATGGACTCCTAGAAGCCTTTTAACAGGGTGGTTCAGTTATTTGTCGTGTGATCAGCAGGAGCAGCTTGGTGACCGAAGCTCTGGGTCACGTGGCTGGAAGGCAGACTATAACTCTCTCCCAAAGGCACCAGAGGTTCTTGACAATAGAATAACTCGATGTTGCATCTTGACGAAAGCAAGCAAGCACTGTAGCCACCGTGCTGCCCGTGGGGAAAGTGCTTGGTGCCCTCAAGGGCGAATTGGGTCTCCTGCAGAGCAGGGCTGTTGTCCTGCCCCGGCCCAGGGCCTGGGAGAAACCTGAGTGGGCCTCAGTCAGTCAGCCTGCAGCTGCGAGAGGCTCGACATTCAAACTAGCAGACAACACAGGACTTTGAAATCATGCACGCAGTGGGACCACATCCTTTAAAATACAGTTGTATTACTTCCTCATGTATTTGAACTTGGTTGGCTGAGCGTTGCCTGGTAGAGTTTCTTACGTAATTTATTATTTTTTTTTAGATGTGAGATTTGTAATGGGTTATCAATGGCTTTGATGTTGCCCACATACTTAAAAAAAAGTGTATTTTTCAAGTATGTCTAAGCTATTATAATGGAGCACAGTAGTTTTTAACTGGTGATCCCCAAAATACTCAATTGGCCTTATATACATGATCATAAATGATAACTCATTAATCTGGCCTACACTAAATATTATTCCATCTTCCTTTTAGTAATTACTTAGCCATTCAGAATATTTTGTGTGCATGGATGAAGACATTTGGCTAGAGATGATATAACATGATCTGCTAGCTATGTATTAATAGGTACCTAGATTGAAAATACAAATGTATAGGTGTGGAATAGCTTGGCGTTGACAAATACTATTAGTAGCTTGGGAAGAGACTTGGTCAGCCTAAAGTCTTATGAACCTCATTGCTATTCTCCACTATTGATCATTACTCAATGGAACAATTTCTGAGTATCTTGTGTGTTTTGTCTTCTAATTATAGCTCACGCAACTGAATAAGAGCAAAATTGTAATGGGGATTTACAAAGAGAAATGAGGTGTGAAATATCCCAGCTCAAAACAAAGAAAAGATTGTTTATCCTGGGTTTGAACCCAGCTATGTGCAGATAGGTTAACTTACTTGCCTCTTTAAGCCAAAGCTTTTAAAAAATATAAAAAAAAAATGGAAATATTAATAGTAGTATCAACATTATAGGATGGTTTTAGGTACATACAGTAATATATGTGAAGTATTAGTGCACAATAAATGCTCAAAGCTTATTAGCTTTCTCTTCTTTTTTTTCCCCAACATGTTCACAGAATCTGTGATAACATTTTTCATGTCAATCTCTACTTTAAAATGACCCACTTAAAAATCTTAAATTGAAATGAGAAATAAGTCTCAGGACAAATGAATTTTATCTGATATTTTTATGCATATGATTTAAATGGAGAATTACTGGGATATTGCCAGTCCTCCGAAAGATCTCAAATTTCTCACCTGGGAAAAATTGAAGTTGCATCAAGAAATGATTCAAACTGTATCTCAAAGCAGAATGAGTGAGCACTCTGTAGATTATTAACACAGAGCGAGTGCAGAGCCTCTCTGGTGGAGGCAGGTTCCTGCAGCTGGGCTCAAAGGCTACAGGCTCGGCAGGATTGTCTTGGGGTTTGCCATGGTTGGGGTTTGCCATGGGTTCTGATCTTCACGTCGATCAGTCCCCA
The DNA here is from genome assembly GCA_028533085.1 of Varecia variegata. Classification (NCBI taxonomy): domain Eukaryota; kingdom Metazoa; phylum Chordata; class Mammalia; order Primates; family Lemuridae; genus Varecia; species Varecia variegata. The sequence continues at coordinate 2,211,447 of CM052454.1, forward strand.
TTTTCCAAACGCAGAAACTTACGTTCTGGCAAAAGATCTAATCCCTTCTTTGGTTTTGCTATCATGTTTCTGTTGATCGAATTCGAACATTCTTCCATTGCATTTAGGTCAATTAAAACCTTCAAGCTTTGATCATATCTATTTCTATTGTCCTTTTGTGGTTGACTATTTGTTAACATGTAAAATGTAACATTTTCCCAAAATGAATATTAATTGAGCCTATAATCCCAATTTATTAGCATTGTTTTGGGTATGTATTGTGTCACACACACACACAATTATCTTCCTGACTTAGTGTTCTTCTGTCACTAATAGAACGTGGTATACGATGGCACTAACACGCATCCTGATTTCCGTCTTAAATCCACAGCTTTGAGCATGGGGTTGAATAAACGTACAACACTGACTCGCGCTGGCATTTAGCCCACATTGCTCTGCACCGCTACTGCTGCTGCTGCTGCTACGATGGTGCTGGAAATCTTCCACTTGTCCCCCACCCATCCCCCTGCCCCACCCTGTGTCCCCTGGGAGGCTGCCCTGAGCGGGATGTATCAATGGGCTCCCTACCCCTCTAGCGTCTAGTTGGGTTCAGCCAATGGAGCACTGACTGGAGATAAGAGGAAAAAAGCAGAATGAAGTCAGGGATTTTATGCTCCTAACACCTTCCCAGCTGAATTCCCAGGGGTTAGCCACCTCTCTTGACTCAAGTCCATGGCTCCCACAGGGAGACCGTATGCCTCTTAGGATTGTTGCACATTTTGTGGACTATGAGACAAAATGGATGGTTATCTTAAATATGCAGCTATTATATTAATACCAATTTATGCCTATTACAAATTCCTGTGAAAGATTTGCTGACTGGTACATAGACGATGCATAAAAACATACATAAAATTTTATCATCTTTGGATCACTATATTGATGACACCATACTGTTGCATTTTAGTGATACTTCGGAATGTTGCTTGAAGCTTGACATATAACCCAAATGTCACACTTAAGTTATTAACTGGATGGTGAAAATACTCACACTGAGCACTTACATGTTGCTTTTCATCATTAACGTGTATGACAAATAGTAGCTAATCAATAGCATAGCAGTGTATTGAGTAATGATCTTTCACTGTTGCTTGGTTCATTCCAGTTCAGAGGCCTTTTACTAGTTAGCCCATAAACCTGGTGACAAGATTCAAGTTAATAGACAAGATTTATTTGCGTATGTCTCTCCTTCATCTACTATCTCTTCACCTGCTTCGCTGCCCACTGGATGGTGAACCTCTGAAGACTGAGATTGTCTTTTACCTCTGTATCCCCAGGGCCTGACATCTGCTAGGTGTTCAAAAAAGTGCTTGTAGAATGGATAAATAATTGAGCAATATGGCAAAACTACTGAGGTGATCATTAATGCTGTTTTGAGACCTACCGTAACAAGTATTGGGCAGTGGGATCATACTTTTAATGGTAGACATTTTCAGTTTCCCTTTCAATTGAAAAAGAGAGCCATAGTTAGAGAGTTTTTAAACTTCATGCCAGTGTTTACTGAAAGCTAGAAAACAAATGCATACACCGCACTGTGTCAACAGAGACTGTCCCTCTGAATTCAGCATCTGCAGCTGTCTTTGCTTCATGTAGCTCTACTAAATTTACTGAAGTCAGGATCCAGAGCAGGTCTTGGAGATTTTCACCAGCAAAGTGTAAAGTTTGAAGAGCTTCCATCCGTTTTCCCTTGGTGCCTTGGGCTCTGGGGAGAGTGTTGTGTCTGTCCTGACCTTGACGATCGAGAGCCTGTGGCTTTCCAAGGAGGTGAGCTGGTCACCTGTTCATGGCAGAGGCAGTGAGCAGCTGTGACGAGTAAGGTCTGACATGTGGCGTCTGCATCGTTGCTTGTCAACACTCACATCAGAGAACTAGAGAAATGCTTTGGAATGCAGACAATGAAGACTGGAGCAGAGTATAAAACCCAACGTGGAAAGTAAGTAAGTATGCATTCCCGGAGTACTCAATATGTACCACTCCATTGAAACTTTATCAATCATCTGAGAATCTAAAATTGAATTAGGGCATTATTTCCACAAACATTTCATGAGAGCTGATTTTAACTATAGATAATGTACAGATGAAAAAAATATTCCTACATTTGACCAGTTGTAGTGAAAGATCAAGCCTTACCTATGGAAGGAGGCAAGAATACAAGAATATTCTTGTGATAAAAGGCAATGAAACTTCTTTAATCCAGACTCTATTATTTTGACTTTGGAGTAATTCAGACTCTGCGACTGAAATAACTTTAAAAATCAGTTTTCCCTCAAATTATAAGTAATGTCAATTTGGTTTAAAATATGTAGCTTTTAAAAAAAAATCAAAGAATCTAGTATTAAGAAGTCTATCAACTTTTCCTTAACTACGATAATTCATTCTCTGCTTACTAAGCTCTCATTTTTATGACACATTTTAATGGAATAGAGACCTGTTTTAAGTTTTGTTCAGTAATGAGTATAATAAGACTGTAAAACCTTTGTACTATAGAAAAAGGTGGGGCTGGAGGGCTCAGGGGCAGAGCAATCTTTGCAACAACGAGCAAGAGTAACAATTAATGCTCTAGTCTAAACTAAAGCAGCTGCGTGCAACAGAGAAACAATGCGATGGTGGCTGGTGAATGCTTTCCTCCCATTGGCACTGGAGAGGGTTTTTCCAGGGAAATATTTTTCTGGAGTGGAACAAATAGACCAGAGACAGGATAGCTACAATGAAGCATGGAGCTTTCTGGAAGGTTAGAAGGGACAAAGTGAAGTCTGAGACTCTTCCACAAAGACGGAGTCAGGACTAGTTTATTTATTTATTTATTTTTTATTTTTTTGAGACAGAGTCTCACTCTGTTGCCCGGGTTAGAGTGAGTGCCGTGGCGTCAGCCTGGCTCACAGCAACCTCAAACTCCTGGGCTCAAGCGATCCTCCTGCCTCAGCCTCCCGAGTAGCTGGGACTACAGGCATGCGCCACCATGCCCGGCTAATTTTTTCTATATGTTTTTAGTTGTCTGGTTAATTTCTTTCTATTTTTTTTAGTAGAGACGGGGTCTCGCTCTTGCTCAGGCTGGTCTCGAACTCCTGACCTTGAATGATCCACCCGCCTCGGCCTCCCAGAGTGCTAGGATTACAGGCGTGAGCCACCGCGCCCGGCCAGGGCTAGTTCATTTGATCAGACATTGCATAGATGGAATGCCAGGCCACTTCCAAGGGGCACTGAATTCAGCAGAGCCTCAGTAAAGCTGACTGGTTCATCCAACCTTCCATCAAACCCCAGGGGAGAAGAGAAAATTTCAAATGGCTGGAGTATAGATTACGAGGAAATAGTGATAAGGGATTAGGTTAGAGAGTTAAATAGGGTCCTGGCGCATAGAAGATGCTCAATTAACAGTGAGTGAATGAGTGATCTTATGAGGCAGAAAAAGGATTATGAATTTTATCCCAGGCCAGTGGATTTCAAGCAGAGGATGATATGATGAAATTTGCACTTCGGAAAGGTTTGCACTGTGGAGAATGGATTCAAGCTGGAGATAGGGAAGCCAGTTAGAAGGCTTTTGCTGGTGAGCTGAGTAAAACTAGTGGCTATTCAATTGATGTTTGGAATATTGGATATTTAGCATTTTCTATTAATTAAAATAGCTGCTACGACTATGTGGTAGTACTGTGTGCCATATATCTCAAGATAACCTTAGGAGTGTTTTCATCACGCTACCTGGCGATGTTCTATGAAATCAGTGATTTCAGAAAAACACCGTAAAGCTCACTTATCTAATGCACCATTAGGTAAAGTTGGATGAAGTGGGAAATGATAAAACAACACATATCTTACATTTTTTTAATATAAGTACACATTCATTCACCAGTCATTCAATATAGAGCCAGAGTCTTTTCTTTGAGCATGAATCTTCTCATTAGAGTTATCTGTAGTTTCTGTTTGCATACATCATGAGCACAATGCACTTTATGCTATCCAATTTCATTGTAGTTCAAGCACAGTGAGAAATTACGCACCCTTGTAAAGCAATTTGAAAATTTTTATAATTGTTTTCCCAACCTTCTACCATTGTTTTGCCCACAACAAATTAGATAGAGATATTTTATTTGCTACTTGCCTTTCTGGTTTTTTAAAGAAATTAACTTCTTTTTTTATAGTGTATCGGAGACCTCACATTACTACCTTTATTTCAGCTCCTGTTGCAGCCACAGGCATTTTGCAGGTGTGAAGTGATGGTGTTCAGTCCTGGCTGGATTACCCACCTAGGCTTTCTAATGCCACAATATAAGATTCCTTTGGAAAGGGAGAGAAACTCTCTGTACACGCGAATACAGCAACCTCGAGTATGTGCGAGAAGTTGTGCCCCATAGGAAACCTTTTATCAATGGGGGATGGTACTTTGTAGATAAAAACTTCATTTTTCTGTCTATTTTACACAGCTTCCCAGAAGGTTCCAGGGGAATTTAGCCCTAGTTACTAACAACAATGAGCAGCTCAGTAACACTCTCTCATATTGGCTTTCTGCTCTTCCAAGTTCTCCACTCTTGGGATTACATGAGCTACCTGCATTGTAAACCCTGGTCTGAGGCTCTGCTTTCTGGGAGGTGAGTCAAACTAAGACACATAGAAGCAACACCTCTCTATTAAAAGCTCACCTTATTTTACCAAATGTTTGATTTTATTACATATTTATAATGAGTGCAACTGGTATAAACAGGTATGCAAACAAACATAACTGACCTTTGTAAACACGTGCCTAAACTATTGGGAGAGGAAGTAATGAAGAGTTAGCTGACCAGCTTCCAGCAGTCAGCATGCCCTGCAAAGTCTGCTTTACAGTGGGGGAGTTGGCGGGAGAGAAAAAATATCAGTTAATCTGGAGATTTTGTTATGCGGAGGTCTGTTAAGTAGTCTACAGAATGCTGTAGACTATAGAACATTATTGTCTAATTCATCTTAATTTATAAGATGTCTAAGCTATTCCAGGGCAAGGAGTGAAGAAGATGAAGTTTGTCTTTGGATGCCTTAATCTACTCTTTCTGCTCTTCATTGTTCTCTGAAGTATTCTGTGCCTGCTTTCTTTTATCAAAATAAGTTCTTAGGAAAGATCTGATGCTCGTTTATTCTAAGGAATACGGTAGCAATATGGCTTGCGGTGTGACTGTCTCTACCCTGCACTGCAACCTCGTGATGTCTTTTCAGATCACATTAAATAGATATTTGCTTATACCGAGTGAACTTACAAAGATGGTTTTGCTCAAATGTATTCACCTCGCAATTATCGTTACCCTCGTAACAATTTCCTTACATAGAGATCTTTACCTGAAAATTGTTCTTATACCTCTCATTAGATAAAAATCTCTAGCAGCTACTTATTTTTCTGTTTTGGGAATTTCCAATAAAATAGCAAATGCTTATATTGTGTGTATTATATGCCAGACACTGTTAATTCTCACAACCACCCCATGCGATATACCATTATTATCATTTTGTAGTTGAGGAAACTGAGGCACAGGGGAATTATAAGATACTTGTCCAAAGTCAGAGCAAGCAAATGTCAGAAGTGGCATTTGTCCCTAGTTTCAATTAAAAATAAACGAGAGATAAAAGTAAGTGGAAAACAAAAATACTGGTAAAAAATCCTGGATGGCTGCGTTTGAATCTAACCTTAGGATCGTAATTGGAAAAAGTCCTAACGTAACCACTGAGCAAGATTCTTTGAATGGGGCATCTTCAATTTGTTCTCAAAGCAGACACCTCCCTACGGAAAAGCAGAACTTGGGGACAGCCTAATTGAATGCTTCTTACAGCTACCCTCCAAATGGATGCACAAAACCAGCCTGTCTCCCACTGTAGATAGAATAGGGTCCCAGGCAACGCCCCAAGAGTGGCTGAGCTCCGAGTACATGTTCTCAGTGAAGTCAGTTCTGTGGGCTTCAGATAGAAATATACTAAGAAGTAATTTCTTAATGTCACCTGTTGGTGCCATGCGTGATTTTCCTTCTGAAGCCTCATTCAAGGAATCAAAAGAGCTCTCATTTTGCAGACTGTAGTAATTCCAAGAGGCATAACTCTGTGATATGTTCTGTAATTCTAACTTGTATTTTACAGAGATTCTCTCTTCTCCCTCCATCATCCATCAACAGTGTTCAGTTTTATTTATTTTGATCTGTTTTCTATTAAATACTCTATGTAATAAAAATATATGCCCCCCCTCCCTTTTTTAATCCTAGAAGGACTTTTAGAAATTCTGTAGTGCTAAGTTCTGACATTGATTTTTATCGTAGTGTATTCGGAAGATTCATTTTATAAAGAGAATTAACAGTGACACTGTAGGTTTACATTTTCTTTGCTTCATTTAATTCCTATGGTTTTTAAAAGTTAGCGTGAAAATGTTTAAGGCTTGACTTACTTAGAACACTATCTTTGGGACAGCATGTTGCTAGAGCTTTTATTATAATTCATGCTAAATTAGAGCAGGTGTGATTGCCATCCACAGTATCAATATCCAGCTAGATTTTAAATATAGGCAAAAAATCATCCTCAAGTTTTTCACAAACCAAAATTTATTTATATGTTATAGTTGTCTCTGAGAAACCTTTATAAAACTCTATTAATTAAAACGCACTCTGGTATGTGGGCTCTGATATTCGGGAATTACTGAGGTTTTATCTCACGTGTGCATTTATGGCCATATTTGTGCGGCCAGTTAGCCGGAATGCTTCTCCCAGGTGAGTTTCATCATCCCACAATGCACCTGGGCTGTCCTCTACTTGTCTGAAATATATTATGGGATGACAGATGGCAGCTGTTGGAAAGAGACCTTCAGTGAAGTGTGTTCTCCTCTCCAATGTCTTGTCTTTAGGAATTTGGTTTTATGGTCGTTGTAAACTCTGGATCCTTTTCAGCTAAAAATGGGTGATATTTTAAATTCTTCAGGCTCCAAATTTGCAAATAGACATCATCCTTATAAACTTAGAGACTAAATGTAGGAAAGTTTTGCCTAAACTCGCTAAAGCAGTAAAACATCCCCAGTTTATGCCTCCCCTTGGTCTGTATGATAATGTCTAAATCAATAAGAAATGAAACAATGTCCCACTGACATTGTAACCAATGTAAATGTGTCCTAGTATGTGTTTCCCTCTGTGTAGGATAGAGATTATTAAAAAAAATAGAAACATAAATGAGGCAAGAGCAAGTGAGTTAGTTAATAAAAGCAGTTAATTTAATAAAAGTGGTTTATTTAATACGTTTGTTAATTTATTTGACTCCACAATGGTCATAAAAATATGTTTCGTTCTTCTGGTCAGTAGACATTTGTTTGGAACTTCTGCGCCCAAGTAGGATGTCTTGTGAGTTTCTCATATCCTAATCAGAAGCAGAAGTCCCCTAACGTTGGTCCCCAATCTTTTTGGCACCAGGGACATGTTCCATGGAAGACAATTTTTCCGGGGCGGGGGAGGGGCTCAGGCTGTCCGCTGTGAGGATGGGAGGATGGGGGAGGGGAGCGGCTGTAAATACAGACAAAGCTTCCTGGCTCACCGGCAACCACCTCCTGCTGTGTGCAACCCACCCCCTTCCAGAAGTTTCCAGGACTGCAGGGAGAGGCGGTGGAGCCCTGCAGCCAGGTCCCTAACATGCCTCAGACTGGCATGGGGGCTGGGGACCACAGCAGGGTCTAAAACATTTAAACAGTTGCCAGCAATAGAAATGTTAAGAGATTCGCATAACTGTCTTATTTCTGGCTTCTCTTGGAAAATGAGAAGGTCTGATAAGAGTGAGCCTAAGTTTCCTGGCAACTGTATCTGGTGCCAGGTGATGGCTGCGTGTTCGTAGGAAGAAGATATGGCATTTCTCTGCTCCTCTGCAGGAGAAAGCTTCGGAGTGTTATCTGATATCTAGGCAGATACAGAAATATAAAGATGCACTATAAATACTCTTTTGTTTGGCTTCGTATAGCATTTAACAAGCTCTTAGCCTGGTTTCCTTATGTGACAATGTTCCTCTGGATCTTTTTCAAGTACAATGCTTTCCTAGGTCCTCTTGCAGGTTCATTAGTGTTAAAATCTATTTACGAAGGCAAACTATCCCTTTCTAACTATCCGTCATCAAGTGGAAAGATTTGTTGAAATGTATTCTTTCCCCAGAGCTCGTAAGATTGTCTGACAGATTAAAAAAAACACGTGTTCAGTGTATGTGTTCCTCTTCAATGAAAGGGACTATGATTGAGACTATTTTATTATTTAAAGGAGACGAGAGAGGACTGATTAAGAGAAAAGAAAGTTGTGAAATGCATATTTAATAAATCAGAAAAATACTTAAAATTGATGTAAATATCCTCATTGATAAATTATATTGTCAGCTTAGCAGTCAGTTGTACTACTTGTCAAGGTCCACTCTACGTAGAATTGAAATCACTGACTCCTATTTTTTCCTTTATTCCTTTATTCCTCCCAGATCTGCTCTTTGCCAGGCAGGCACCTTGCTAAGTGCTGAGGATTAATGGAAAGCCGGGCAGACCTGGTATTTGCACTTACAGAATTTGAGGATGTTAAATAAGTAATTACACAAAATGTGTGAGGTCAATGCACATTTACTTTTTGTTTATTGAAGCTACGATGAAGTATGATGGCAAAATATCCAGAAATTAATGATAATTCATTTCATATCTAATTTGAGAATGACTTTGGAATGGTTTTTCCACCTTAGTCTTGTCTCTTTAGGAAGACAAATTTGAACTGCATACATTTCATTAGCCAAAACCTTTTAGAGTTATCATGAGATGTGACAAAGTAGAATGAATTATTTTTTTAAAAAATGTTCTATCTACCCCTAAATATTTTCCTTGGAAGTAGTCACCTTGAGAAAGATCTGTGATTCCGATGAATTCAATTTCGGATTTCCTTTCCAAAGAAATTCTCTCGAATATTCTGAATGGTGAAACATTTTTATTTGTGGAGGATAGATGTACTTCTTGACATAAACCAAAAATACTTAAAATTCAGGCCTGTTGAATAAGACAGGAATACATGCTATTTGGGGGAAATGAGGTGGTTGCTGTCCCAAAGCAGTTATGGCTATAAAGTCAAGAGGATGGATCTGTGGTTAACCAGATATGAGTCATTTGAATATATGTTTTTGCCTATTTATTGAATTATGTCTTACTAGAGGAAATTATAATGACAACAAAAATAATTAAAACTCTAAAAATATGCATAATCTAATAGTTACTTTGGCAGCACAATATGGTATTATGCCTGTGCAGCAGCTTGTAAAATGGATGAATTATATCTCTTTGCACATTTTTGTGTTTACAACGTAAAAATAGTTTATCTAGATATGTTGCTTCCAGATTAAGAATGTGCTATTCTTAAATATTCAATTCTAAAATATATGATATTTTCTTTAGGTATTTATGGCTAACTTTTTTGAAACTTTATGTATAGAATGACTTATAAAAAAATAAAGATTTTGTACAAAATTTTGGAAGTAAGGCAGGACACTAGTGAATTACACATTGTGGGCTGTTATCTTAGGCTGAACTAATTTTGATTCGTCAGAAGCGAATGATAAAACAAAATGGCATGGTCTTTGGAGCTAGAGGAACCTAATTTTGAATCCCACTTTACCACAAGCTAACTAATTGTCTGTGGTCTCAGACAAATCTGTTCTTGTTTTCCATATATATACATACACACACACACAGTATATGTAAGATAATGATCATCCTATTTGGCTAAGGTATGTAAAATGCCTGGCAGCTAATGGGCTCAACCAGTAGTGGTTATTAAGAGATGATATAGAAAAATAGCAATTACCTTTTACATACTTGTGATTTGAAATGATGGTCATAACTTTCTTTTCATCAGTACCTACCCTGGTGCTGATGAACAGTCAGTGGATACACCCAAGCCAGACACACGCCTGTAGTCCCAACTACCACTTGAGGTCAGAAGTTTGAGGCTGTAGAACACTGTGATCATGCTTGTGAGTAGCCACTGCACTCCAGCCTGTGCAACGTAGCAAGGCTGTCTCTTTAAAAAACAAAAAGAAAAACCAACAACAATGGATACACGATATACCTGGTAGTTTTGGAATTCATGAGTTTTTGAATTACAACATATGACTACTCTCATGAGTGACAGTTGACAGTCATGATAAAGGAAAAAATATTTTTCCTGGAAAGGTACATCTAACACTTTTCTTTGAAATCGGAAATGGGGCTATAATGTAACCTTGTTAAGGACAGTTCTAATTTTTGTTATCATGTGTTGTTATGTATCCCTATCTGGGCACTCTAAAATTTTCTTAATGTCTGACTTCCATATTGGCATATTATCGCTGTGCTCCAGAAACATGGCGTGATTACTTTGCTTTTGTGATATAGATCCATGAGCAAGAGCCAGATGCTCAAATTCACCTTTGTTGTTGTTGTTGTCAAAGAGATTATCATCCCTGAGTATAATCTCAAGGAAAGTTCCTCGGCCCACTCCAATAAGAAAGTCTTGTTTGTCTTCACCAAATCAAAGGAAGGGGCTTTTTACTCTCTGAGAAGTATAACATTGCATTCCAGCAAAGGAAACAGGCAAAATCACCTTTTGATCCCTAATGTGGATGCCCAAGTTTGTAAATTTAATAAAAAGATAAAAAATGTGGCAGTGTTTTTATCTGGAGCAATAAACTCTGATTAAATCTTGCCGGTTTGATGCTAACAGTCTTTCCGGGTAGCATGAAGGTGAGTGAGAGCTTTGGACAAGATAATAGCCACAGACAAATGTGAGAGAATATGAAGTTTTAAAGAGCCTTTCAGAGCACTAAAGAGTTTAGGAAATTAAAATAATCAGTATGGTTTTTCATGCTCCTGAGTAGTCTTAACTGCCTACGTTCATTCACTCCTCTGTCATTGAGTAAATCTATCTCCGCCATCGTAATGACTGTTTCTTAGTCTGTAATGAGTATCTTCCACGTTCCTTTTTATTAATATTTTAAAATAAAGATGGGCCAGAAAGCAATATGCGTTTTATCTGTTGAGTCTAACAGGATGCCAGTCAGCTAAGCCTCATTGCTTTTATAACTAAAGAGAGAAGTTTGGGAACAAGAGGATGTGGACTGGAATTTATAATACCATATTAAAAATTTGTTTTTGTCATCATGTTGAGCAAAAGCCATAGCCTATAGGAAAAAACAATAATTACTATAAGGCATGTTATAACACTTGGCTATGCAGACACAGCTTTTAAAATGTTAATGTGTAACAGTGATCTGAAAAGTCAGGAATTTTAGATGGCATGCTTTGTATTAACAGCTATTGAGTGCAATTCAGTATAGTAATGCATTTTATACAGATGTGTGGATTATGGTAGTAGGGTCTTTAGAATAGACTGTAATTAATGTTAAGGTTAATTTTCTTTTATGTCAATCATGTTTCTTAGTTTATGTGGATAACATTTTGATAAGAGAAGTGAGAATTTGGGTTATGTTTATGGATAGAAAGCAGTGTTTAACATGCTGATTTTGCTTGAGCATTTATTCTGGTTAACGTTAATGACAATCAAAGAATTCTAGCATTACCGAATTTAGGTGTAGCTTATATATTTGTCATTTAGAAACCAAATTGAGCTGGATTCTTCTAATGTTTCATAGTAGTTGTACTAAAACATATTAGTTTGGCACAGCTTTCAAAAGTGTACCCTCTGTTCGATAAAGGGTGCCACAATGGCTGCGGGAATGATCTATTATTTTTGGCATATAAAAAGTTATAATGCTGTTCTTTAAAATTTATGTTTCATAATAAAATGAATAATTCATTCACTCATCCACTGACAAGCAGAATACTTAAATTAATGTCTCAAAGTAAAAAAATCAGCACCAAACCAAAAAGCTAGGGTTGGAGGTAGGGAAAGAAGCTGGCTATTAGGCTATAATACATTTTCAGAAGATAACCATAATATAAAATGAGCCTGAAAGTCATTTATAAAGAACAGGATATTAAAAGCTATAAGAAAAAAAAAAGGCTATCTATCTATTTGTGTACTATTTTGAAGACTCGAGCCAAATGTTTCATCAGTGATTTGGGTGCCTTCCAATAGATTGGGCAGGGTTGACGTGTGTGTGTGCAGGGGTGGGGTGGGAGAGGAAGGTGGGCAGCAATCTCTTTTACCTCCGAGCTTGACTTATTTAAACCTTCATTGATTAATTCAACAAATGCCTACTGAGCTGTGAGACGTGTAAGGTGAGCTGCCAGGCACTGTAATTTATATACAAAGCTATCTAAGGCGTGGTACCTGACGAGTTCAGAAATTGTAAGTGGAGATGACATACCTGGGTGAATTTAAGACAAGTTCGATTTTTAAAATAATTCTGAATAAAATTTGAGATGAAATTAATTTATTTGTGACTTATTAAGGATGAATAAATAGATGTCTCCTTTTTATGGGTAATGAAGCATCATCATTGTCATCATCATCACCACCATCATCAACATCATGACAGTAGCCCCTGTGCCCTGTCCTATGCGTTTACATGTATTTACGTCTATACAATAACCCTATGGTGCAAGTGCTATTATCTCCATTGAGCAGATGGGGAAACTGAGGGACAGATAAGTTATGTAAGTGACCCAGGATCACACAGGTAGTGAGAATAATCAGGGCGTAGTTCCAGAGCCCAGGATTTTAGCTACTCGAAAGTACACAAAATACAGGCCTTGCTGTCAACTGAGAATCAAGTTGGCATAGCTCCCTGACCATACCTGGCAGGCATTCTCAGATGTCAGGATTGTGAGGACATTTCCATTTTGGTTTCCCAGTTTCCTCAAAGTTGTCCATAGCAATTTCCATATACTAGGAACCATTCAAGGAGCTCAGACCTTGGTTTGAAAAGAAAACAATATGAATAGGACAGATATTCTATTGTTTATATTTGAACATTCATGTTTACAGAGAATATTTCCTAAAGCTGGTGTTTATCAGGGTTAGTCAGGGGAGTTTAAAGTCAAACAGGGACTGTTTTGGATTAGTTAGGTTCTGTTCACAGTAGGAGAATTTTGGACTGGGAGCTCCGTGCACTTGACTGTATCACTTTTCAGACCTCAGGTTTTCCATTTGTAGAATGACGGAATTGGATGAAGTGATCTCCTCGGTCCATTTCAAGTCTTACGTTGTGTGAGTTTATATTTCTCTGATTTATTAGGCTCATGAAGTTCTAGGTTTAATAATAATAATGATAGATATTGAGGGAAATCAGTGAAATTCAGATCGAAGGCTGAGCAGTTATCTTTGTTCCAAGGACACATAGCTTTGGCCACATCAACTAGCTTACATTGCATAAACAAATATATTAAATGGTATTTCTTACTGATTTTAAGTAATTGTTCCCATTCAAAAACAGTGTTATTTTTGTTTAGTCAAGGAATTAATTGTCATATTTCAACATTTGGTTGTAATTTTCCATCTGTTGACTGACACAAAATAAAATATGTTTCCTAGGAAGGAATGTCTATGTTCCAACAAGAAAACACTAAAAATAGAAAATGCTAAGAAATGGTACAGGCAGTATCGGAGTGATTATGTGTTCATTTCATGTGTCTTATGTAACATTGTAAAAAAAAACTTAAAATTTGTATTTTTCACAGATTCGTAGATATTTTTGCTTCTAGAAATCTTGTGTATCACTATTCTGAGCCAGCAGTCCTGTCAAGTAATTTCCAATGCCTGAGAATTTATCCTACCTAAGATGTATAACCACAATATATTTTTTTATTTTTAATTATTATGGGTACATAATAGTTGTATATCTTTATAGGGTACATGTGATGTTTTGATTCAGGCATATAATGTGAATTAATCAAATAAGGGGAATTGGAATATCCATCACCTCAGGCATTTATCATTTCTTGGTGTTAGGAACATTCAAATTCCACTTTTTTAGTTATTTTAAAGTATACCGTAACTTATTGTTGATTATAGTCACTTTGTTATGCTATCAAATATTGTTCATTCTATCTAACTCTGTTTCTGAACCCGTTAACCATCCCCACTTTATCTGTCCGACCCCAGCCACTACCCTTCCCAGTCTCTGGTAACCATCGTTCTACCTTGTCTCCATGAGATCAATTGTTTGTGATATATGAATCCCACATATGAGTGAGGACATGTGAGAATTGTCTTTCTGTGCTTGACTTATTTCATTTAACATGACGTTCTCCAGTTCCATCCACGTTGTTGCGAATGGCAGGATTTCATTCTTTTTTGTGGCTCTATAATATTCCATTGTGTATATGTACCACAATTTCTTTATCCATTCATCTGTTGGTGAACGCTCAGGTTGATTCAGTGTCTTGGCTGTTGCTGCAATAAACGTGGGAGTGTAGGTATCTTTTTGATATACTGGTTTTCCCTCCTTTGAATATATATCCAGCTTAAGGATTGCTGGGTCATATGGTAGTTCTATTTTCAGTTTTTTGAGGAATCTCAATACTACTCTCCATAGTGGTTGCACTAATTACATTCCCACCAACAGTGCGCGAGGGTTCCCTTTTCTCCACATTCTCGCCAGCATTCGTTATTGCCTGTCTTTTTGATAAAAGCTATTTTAACTGGGGTGAGATGATATCTCATCATAGCTTTGATTTGCATTTCTCTGGTGACTAATGATGTTGGGCATTTTTTCATATGCCTGTTGGCCATTTGTATGTCTTCTTTTGAGAAATGTCTACTTTGATCCTTTGCCCATTTTTAAAATCAGATTATTGGTTTTTTCTCTACTGAGTTGTTGGAGCTCTTTATATATTCTGGTTATTACTCCCTTGTCAGATGGATAGCTTACAAATTTTTCTCCCATTTCTGGGTTGTCTCTTCATTTTGTTGATTGTTTCCTTTGCTGTGCAGAAGCTTTTTAGCTTGATGTGATCCCACCTGTCCAATTTTGCTTTGGTAGCCTGCTTTGGGGGTATTACTCAAGAAGTTCTTGCCCAGACCAATGTCCTAAAGTGTTTTCCTAATATTTTCTTTTAGCAGTTTCATAGTTTCAGGTCTTAGATTTAAGTCTTGAATCCATTTTGATTTGATTTTTGTACATGGTGAGAAATAAGGGTCTAGTTTTATTCTTCTGCATATGGATATCCAGTTTTCCCAGCACCATTTATTGAAGAGACTGTACCTTCCTCACTGTATGTCCTCGGAATCTTTGGTGAAGATAAGTTCACTATAGATGTGTGGATTTATTTCTAGGTTCTCTATTTTCTTCCATTTGTCCCCAATATTTTAATATGTGATTGCAATTTCCTGGTTAAGAAATGGCTGATTGGCTGTACTGACACAGAGGTGAATTTACCCACTCTTTGAAAAAAGCCTTGAGAACTTATAACTTGATTCTCTGTCTGACGTGTATCACAGATGAGTCATCACTCCCACGACACATGCACAATTCACTCTCATGGAGAGGCAGTTTATGATGGAAAAAAAAAAAACAAAAAAACACAGGCTCCTGTCCTTTACGACTTTCTTGCTTTGTGCTCTAGGGAAAGTCTAACGCTTAATTGTGATTTTTTCCCCCCAACTATAAAATGGAAATTGTAACCCTTAAATCTATTCTAGTTTCTTTAAAAGCAACTTTACTTCTTTCTTTATAAATAATAACATTTCTCGTGACTCATTTTATATATGATCATAACACATGAGTATGAGAGGATGCTTTGGATGAGAGCTGATATTCCACATAGAAACAAAGACTGGAGAAGGGTTCTAAGAAGTGAGGAACATCACTGCCCAGACACAAACTTGGCACATCAGGATCTAGAAAATGAAAGGCTGGGACTTGGGGGCTATTTTCTTACTGTTTTTGGTGTGCACCAAAGTCATTTAGAAGAGAAAATTGAAGGAGCAAAGTGTAAAAATTTTAAAAGGCTTATTATTATTTTTTAAAATAGTAAATGTGTCAGTTTCTTCCTATTCTGAAGCTTCGGGGCAGTGCAGCCCACCACTCCTTCTGGGCTTTGGTTGAATTTCACTTCTGTTTTGGAGGGCATAAGGGGAGAGATTTAGGCTTAGATCCTTTATAATTTAGCATGGTATTCACCTCAGTTCACAGGAAAATAGAATGGTCTCAAATAGATTGTTAATCCTACTAATCAGATGTTCTCATTTCTGCAAATGTACTACTCGCTTGATGTATCACACAAACTCCTATCTTTGTGTTTTTGGGAAGTGATATATATTACATATGTGTGTGTGTTTGTGTATTATTATATTTTGTATTGAGGTATAACTTACAAACCCTACAGTGCACAAATTCCAAGAGGACAACTTGATGACATATACATATACCTATCTAATCACCACCCAGATCAAGGCACAGATTTCCAGCCTCTCTCCCCTACGTCCACCCCATCCCAGAGGTAACCACCACCATATGTAAGTTTTGCCTGTTTTTGAACTTCATGCAAGTGTGATTGTACAATATATACTCTTGTGTGTTGGGCTTCTTTTATGCTTGTGGTTTTATTTTGCATTTCTCAGTCAACTAACCATGTTGATCTTTTTATCTGTTTACTGGCCAATGTACTTCACTTTCGTGAAGTGTCTGGTCAAGTCTTTTTCCCATTAAAAAAATCTAGTTTGTTTTTTTCTTATTGATTTTTATTTTTTATATTCTCTAAATATGAGTCATTTGTGGGATATTTGTATTCCAATTTTTTTCCCCATCTATTGCTTGCCTTATCATTTTTTAAATGCTGTCTTTCAAAGAGTAGAAGTTTTTAAATATCATGCAAAGCAATTTATTTATCTTTCCTCTTATAATTTCTTTCCTTTTTTCCAGTTTAAGAAATATTTGCCTATCTCAAAGTCTTGAAGATATCTCTGTGTTTTCTTCTAGAAAGTTTACTGTATACCTTTCATATTTACATCTCAGATCCATCTCAAATTAATTTTTGTGCATGGTGTGAGGAAGAGGTCAAACTTCTTTTTTCTCCATTTATTGAAAAAACTGTCCTGTCCCCACTGGATTGCTGTAGCACTTTTATTATATGTCAAGTGACTGTATCTGTGCGGATCTGTTTCTTGTCTCTCAATCATGTCTCTTTGGTTTACTTGTCCCTCCTCGAGCGGAAACTTCGCTGTCTTGGCTACTTTTGTTTAACAATAAATCTTGAAATCTGCTAGCAAGTCCTGCAGCTGTATTGTTCTTCACCTTCTAGATTTTCCTGGCTATTCTAGGTTCTATACAGTTCAATAAAGAGATACTTGAAAGCTTTACTTTTGAAATATTTTTAAAGAACTTCTTGGGAATTAATAAGAATATTTTCAAAGTAAGAAACTGACTAACTGGTTCTAAGATATTTGGTGAACTAATCAATTTTTAAGATCTTAATTTCTACAGGGATAGGACTAAACAATATTCATCAACCTCCTTGGATTGTTATCTGGCTGGAGCACAAATGATCATAAATCTCTTGAATTCAATACTAATGAATTGGTGTCATTTACTTAGAGAGGACAGTTACCTTGGGCACCACCTGGTTCAAGTCCTTCATAACACAAACAAAAAACTGTAAGGTTTCCCAGTGTTTGCCTCCTGAGCCATAATTCGTTTCTTTCTGCCAGAGCTTGCCATCTTTTAATCAAGCATACAATATTTCAGGAAGCTTTTGATACACATGTCTCTTTATCTATTGGAGGGAAGGAATGGGTGACCTTAAGAATGTTAAACTTCAATAAAGAGGAAAACAGTTTATAAGAAGTGTTCCACTGTGATATAGAGGGGTCCTTAATTAACTAGAACTTCATTTAAAATTGTAGTGTAAATCTTTAAAAAATGAATCCAAGTCCCTGTGAATTATGTCTCTCTTGATGGTTCAGTTCAAACGATTTTAAATCAGCAAGGCACGTCTCGCTCTGAGAACAATGTTAGTGTTTGCCCACCCTCTCTGCGTTCTCATTTGCTTCAAGAGAGGAAGAGTTCTCTTTCATTCCATTTGCAACAGCTGGGTTTTGGGAAGGCAAACATCAACAATCTACAATTAAAAAGCATTTCAGCTAATAGGAACCCACACAGATGAGGGACATCATTGACGGTGGGTCCCCCCTACTCCACATGCTCTCTCCAAAACATTGTTTGTTTTCCCTTCCCTTTTATTTTATTTTATTTTAATCACTCTTCTGCGACATTGTTGGGGCTGAGTCTTCATCAAGGTGTCCGGCTGAAAAATGGTCATCAGATCCTGCTGAGGCAAGGACAGGGGAACAGCAGCCCACATTGGCTGCAGATGTGCAGCGTGGTAACTTGGGGAGGCAATGATAATTAAAGAGCAGACGGAGCATAATAAATCTGCACCGTAGTGCTGGCTCGTATTAATCAAGGCATTAAGAATAATAGCACATCCTTACGAATAGTGTGTTAAATCTCAAGTTACCTCTCTTAGGCTTCCTAGAGCTCTGTGTAAACTTGGTGGTTTTTTTCATTTGCTATAGTATAGGAAGTGTGAGAAGATTTATGATATAATTGGTATACATGCACCCTGATCAAAATGGCTGAGAAGGGCCTGATAAAACACAAACATCTGGAGGTACAGATGTCGCCCCCCTGAAGCTGAAGACTGCCTGACGGGGTGCACGGACATACGACTGTGAGACAAGCGGGCTGGGAAGTGCCAGGTTCCACGTGAGTTTGATAGAAATGTGTTACGAGTGCTTAACATCACGATGGATGGTTTTTTATGGAGAACAGTAGCCCCTAAGCTTATGCTTGCCTTTGTGTTCTGTTTTGGATTTGTTCTTTACTTTTACTCTTGGTACAGTGATGACTTTTACTGAATAAGGCATTGAGGAGTCAGGCTTGGAAGACAAGAGTTGGCACTTTTAGAGCAGAGAGAGCCATGGTGAAGAAGGCAGGTCACATCCGCGTTGTGGCCTGGCCTGATATGGTGTTATTAGCAAGAGAGAGAGAGAGGTGCTGCTTCCTTGCTGATGTATAGGTACTCAGTGACTATATATTAATACCCTCTAATCAGCTACTAAGAACTAATAATCACATTTATAAATAGAAGTATCTCTGTGTACGTATACATAGATACCCTAATGTATTAATAATGGTTATCTCTGTTTACTGGAATTATAGAAGATTTTGGTTTTATTTTGCTTATCTAAGTGTTCATCAATGAATAAGATAATAATGGTGTTTTTCAGAAAAGAAATACTGAAAGAACTATTTGTCTTAAAATGAGAATCTTCACAAGAGTTCTGTTTTCTAGTCCATCGGTCTTTAACTGAGCCCAGTGGATTCCTTCCGGTTTCGTCAAGGTCAAAGAATTGACTGCTACTTCTTTTCCTTTCCTCTCATTATTGCCAAGTGAAAATAAACTGAAACATAATCATGCTTGTCAGCTCAAACAACATTCTTCCTAAGTAGACTAGTGCAGAATATTTGAGTCTGACAACTGTTATAAACCTAAATGTGAGCACACAACATTTGGGACCATATGGTCAAGGGTATAAATTTATCAGGTAAGAAGTGTGCCCACTGGGAAATTCTAGGGGCTAAGCTTTGGAAATTTCTGAAGAAGCCTTCCTAGATGAAGAAGTATCACCTCCATGTTAAGTCAGTCAACTGTCTTTCTGATGGATCAATATTCCACTGGCTGAAGATTTGGGGGAATAGTTTTTACAATTCATATCTTCTGTCCCCAGAAGATTAGTTGAGTTGATTGTAAGAGAAATGGTTTACCCCTGTGTCCTGGGCCAGGCCTTTGGAGACCTAAATGAAAAACTTCTTTCAACTAGCATAATCCTCTTTATAGGATCAAAGTGTATGTGCCATCTTAGATAATATAAATTTATGTATATAATAAGTGAATTGTCTGCCCATTCATTTGCTGGATGTGATGTTGCATTGGGAATACAATGGATAACAAGAGCAAAGTAATTAAGGCAATATTGAGTTTCCCTTGTAGAGCAGGAGAGAGGATGATTATATTGCCATAACCTTTGGAGTTGGACAGTAACCTTAGCTGATCAGCAACTCATTTTTCACCCAATGTCATTCCGTTCTTTTCTGGCCTCCTCCTAACCGTACTGTAGATGAATAGCCACGCTCCCAGATTTACTGTTCTGCCACTGACTAAGGAAGCAGCTGCTGATGTTGTGATGATGCATGCAATCTAGAGATGCCAGGCTTTTACTTCTGTCTATGGGGGACTTTTTTTCTTGTTGGTTTTTAATAAGTAATTTTATATTTCATCCTGGCAGTACTATATCACAGCCTGAAGAAGGGTTAACGACCCAAAAGATTTGATACGAGTTTCACATGGGGGCATAATCTACCCTCAAGGAAGCTTAAATACTGCTGTGGCAAATGAGTTTAGCATGGAAATGCCAGGGGTGATTTTTGAGTTCCTCCTGAAACAGAAAGAGAAGGAGAGAGATAGACAAATACAGAGAAGCAGACACAGAGTGACAGATACACACAGCAGGTAGCACACTCATTTCTTTTCCTGGTACCAAAAGGAGTTCTTTACCTGAATAAAGACAACTAAAAGGGTTAGCTAACAGAAACCAAGCATGTATTCCGAGGGATCTACATGGACTATTACGTGGTCACCTTAAGCCTACATATATACCTATGTGTATATGCCTGTGTGCACACACAATACCATACATGTTACAGAGTAGTAGAATTAAGGTGTGGTTCTTATTTTTTAACTATGAATCCTTATTCACTGTAGTGTAAATGAAAGTTATGGGAGGGCTGTGTCTGTTCTTTGTCTTGTCTGTATCTCCTTGTTTCTTAGACCTTTGTTCATATCTATGTGTCAGAAACTAATTGCAGAAAATTCTCAGTCTCTCTGTGTACAATAAACTTTATAGTCTTAGACAACTTCATTTTCCATAGTGTTAGACTTTTCTGTTTCTATTTGCTACTATATCAATCTGTGTATTTATCAGACCTTCATGAGTTGAAATTCTAATCTAATGCATGACTTACAAAAAAATATCTGTTAGGTTAGATTTTGTAAAACATCTCTGTTGCAGCAATAGGAGGGTTTTCTTTGTTGGTTTGTTGTTTGTTCTATCAATGATGCTTTGGCTTTTGGTTGAAAAAGAAGAAATCCCCATCTTGGCATATTGTTGCCTAGAAATGTTTGTTTCCATTTCTCAGAATTCTCAGGCTCTGACTACTTTAAGTATCATACTATCAGATGTCACCTCCAATGTTATCGACTATGTTTAAGATCAAGTAATTACTGCTTTTTTGGGATTTTGCTATCCAAATCAAAAAGAGTTACTAATACAGCCAGACAGCCAGGTGCCAAAGATATTTCCTTTCTCATTAGATATAAGAATAATACCTTTTTTAAAAAAATAATACCATTTTTTAACAAATCTATTTATTTTTGGAAAATCCGACACTCCTAAAATGTTTAATCATTTGATAATTGTTTTCAAAGAAAATGCAGTAAACAGCAGCAGAATGTTGCCTGAAGCATACACACATGCATACACACAATACACATTCACACACACACAGATCTTGAGAAGTTCTATTCAAATAATGACAGTGGAGAACCTCCAAGGATAGCAGGACCCATTATTAACACTGCAAAATAAAAAATAACTGGCGAGACTGCTAGTGTACTAGATGGTTCCATTGCCTGCCTTGTATGGAAAGGGGCCATCCTAAATATTACACTCCCTCTGTTTCCCACCCCCCAAGAAAAACCCCACCAGAGATGAACGCAGCAGGAATTGATACCCAATGGAGCAGGGGGCATATTTAGTTGGGAAGCAGTGATACATTTTTTTCTCAAATTTGAGAAACCAAGCTAAAAGTTTTAACCTTTTTAAAACTTATCGCTTCAGCTATAGACTAGGGAGCTGCAGCTGCCATTTTTTAGAGCATAAGATAAGTAAGCAGAAGAAATAAGTCTGTAAAATGAGCAAAAGCAGGCGGACGCAACGTCAGACCCTGCGGTAGTCATTACTTTCAGTATGGCGTTGGTTGTTTCCTAGGTTTAATTCCTTTGCCTGTGAAGAAATAGGTAGAAGCTGGAAGGAGTCTGAGAAATCCTTCAGCCCAACACTTGATTTTGCAGACTGGTTAAATAGAAGTTTATTGAGGTTAAAAACAGCAAACCTGTTCAAGATCACATAGCGACATCATCAGTTCTCTGCCTATCATCCTTGGCATAGACACACTATAGTCCAGATGAGTATTTATCACCAAGAATAATATCCTTTGCAGAGACACGAGTATTAACAACATTTTCACTTATGAGTATTGAGAATATTTTTGTCCTACAGGTTCTCAGGAAATAAATAGTTTTTCTGACAGGCTGGGGCTTTCCTTCACCACGAAAACGTGTGTGGGGGAAAATGGCGGACCGGAAGCCGCGCTCCGCGCTCACGGAAAGACGCAGAAATGGCGCGCAGCTGCCTACGTAAGGGTTGCTCTTCTTGGAAGGAACTTTGTGCAAACCCAGGGAGGTAATGCGGGACATGTAGGGAAAAAAAGGTGACCGGGTGATATATTTGACAAGATATTAAAGTACGGGAGGGGAAGACGAGGAGGACGGAGCGCTGAGGTGCTCTCGTCACCCCACCGCTCCCTCCGCCACCACAGACCTCTGCCTGGACAGACGGGGGGTCCCGCCTGGGGTCCGCGTGGGGTCACTGCTCCAACAACAGCCACCATGAAAATAAAATCCCCTTAACGCTTGTCAGTCCAGCTCTCTGAATAGAGCGTCCCAGTCAGCTGAGCGCTCCCCTTCCTCATCCTCCCCAGAGCCAAGCGCCATGACAGTCGGCTGGTGGCTGAGTCCGGAGATTCTTCCCCCTGAGCCCGGCTGCCGTCACTCACTGTTCCATCAAGAGCCAGTTCTGATCCAGGAGATCCAGCTTTTAGTTAAGTTTTGTTACCAAGGTCAGGGGCGACTGACTTTCTGCCCGCAGTAGCCGTCTGGGTTTCCTCATGGCTAGAGCCGTTCTTTTTTGTGCCGTGACCCAGTTAGTATTTTCTACTTGGTACAGAATAACGTTTTACTGAAAATCGTTCAGTCTTCAAGTCATGTCTTTGTGTTCAGCAGGTTTCAAGGTGCTATATCCTATTTCTTCCAGGCAGAGACCCCTATGATCGTGCAAAGAGGAAGCCCAGTCAATATAATAATCAGAGTGACTGCCATTTCCTGGGTTATTACAATGTATTGGCATTGTGCTAAGCATAGTATAGGTTGTCACACCTAATCCTCATTATATTTCCAAGGAGAAACTATTGCTTTCCTCAAATTATGAATAAAGAAACTGAGACTCAGAGAGGCTAGGGAACTTGTCTATGCCATAGTGCCAATAGGAATCTAAACTGTATTTGTTCATTCATTCGTTCTGTCATTATAATACTGATACTTAGATTCCCTAGTTTCACTTCTAGCAGAAATAACACATTGTTTCTTGAAAATGGTATGAATATTGATCACTTAAAAGGATTCAACTCCCCTTACCCCAAATCACCCCCCCTTTTTTTTTTTTTTGTATGAGTCCTTTATCTGAAGCTTTATTTGTCCAGAAGTAAAGCTAGAGAGTGGTTAAGATTTAAACTCCAAACTCCTAAACAAGTTTTATGATCCTGACCCTAGTCTAGCATTCCCAGAAATGATCCTTTGGGGTGGGCATCCTAGCGGATTTTTCTGCTTTTTGCGAGTCCCCAAACACTTTGGGGGAATGCATAATGATCATTCTCCCTTTACCAACCGACCGGACATTAATGCTTTAGAAGTACTTCACTGTCTTTAACACGGAATCAATGGCATTTTTAGTTAGAGCAGTCGCGAGAAATTTGGTCGAGCTTGCTTCTCAGGAATTTAACTAGGAATTTTTAAATTTGTTTCACGTCTCTGCCAGATGACAGTGTATCTTTTCTTCCGCGATGGAGAAGAAAGTCATGTTTGTGTATTCCAGGGTGGACCTTTTCAAAAGAGCTGGTTAGGATGATTTCTAATTGAAATAAATAAAATATTTCACTGGCTCCTGGAAACAGCAGTCTGCTTATACTCAGACTGTGCTCGCCCTGCAGGAGGGAAAGAGCCACTGGGATTGTTTGAAGTTTTACTGTTGTCGCCGGGCTTGGGAGAGCAGCTTTGAGCAAGGGGGCATCTTTCTACAAACGCTGTATCTCTGGGGCCTGGTGAGGTTGGGGCGATTTCTTTCTTCAAACACGGAATATTTTGCAGCCACCCTATGGTGCAGAATCCTACCAGATGTTCCCTGCCCCTCCTGGCTGGGCCTGGCCACCGTGGGGCACAGAGTGCCTGCTGTTCTTGCTGCTCTTGGAGGTCTGTCTGGCTGGGCCTGCTCTGCAGGATTAGTACATGGTGCTAATGAGGCCTGGGCCACAAGCTCGCTGCAGGTGTGAGCCAGTCACCTTTGCACAGAGAAAAGCTTTGTCCTTCGGCCTCAGTTTGTGCCTCGCCCCTGCTGCCAGCCATTCTAAAAATGGGTCAGAAGGGGAACTGGGTGACAGTATACTCATGAATGAAGGATTCATTCACTGGAGGGAAATCAAAGCACAGGACTTCATGAACCCAAGTTCACAGCAACATCTTTATAGGTGTGGGCCGGTGGGTGGTGATTCACAGAAGGCAGGCACCCACATGCAAACATGAACACACAAAAGTCTCTGCTATGAACACACATCCACAGAGGCACAGTTTTTATACCCAGTGAAAGATGTCCAGGAGGAAAACAAGGAGTTTAGTTGTTATTGAGTGCCTAATGCAGCCGGCCACTCTTTGGGATGCTGAGTGTGCACTCAATGATTTTCTATAATCAGAGAACTTAATGTTGGCAGGAAGTAAAAATGAAATAAGTACACAGATAACTACAACACAAGAAAGCATAAGGTGTATTATGAAAAGTACAACCAAAATGCTATGGAGACTCTGGGAGGGAGAAATCACAATTATAGAATACACCATTGAGTTACCCAATGTGTATGTATTTCCCTCTAGTTTTCTTTCTAACACACCTTTGATTTTAGCTTGTGTACACCCTTCTCCACACAAGCATGGGCTCCAGGGGAGCTGATCTCATGCCCAGCTTCAGGGAATTTAAGTTGATTGGTCTAAGCCAATCTTTGAATCTCATTATTCCCTCCTGTGCATAATCTAGGACTGATATGCAGTCAACACCAGCCAATAATGATTGGGAGGAAAGGCTTCTAGAAAAGGTTTTCTTACCCTCTAGCAGGAGAGAAAATGGATTCCTTTTTCCTTAGCATGTTACCACTGTTGGATGTGATGTCTGGTACCATTGCAGTCGTCTTGACAACAGCCTGGGAGAAAACGAGACACATGGAGGAGCTCAGAGTAAGAGAACTTCAACACCTTCTCTGTTACTTGAAGGTGAATTTTACACAAGTTGCGTTCAACCCGGGGCAGGGGGGACGGTGAGAAAAATTTTATGAAAAAGTTAACATTGAAGGTGAGTACTGAAGGAAGAGTATAATTTTGATAATTGGAGGACAGAGAGTGAAATATTTTAGGTGATGGGGTGGGTGGTAGTGATGGGGAGATAATCTTGGGCTAAGAAGAAATGAGAAAGGCAGAGATTTGAAAGTTTAAAGTATGATCGTTCAGATGGGAATTTGATACTTTTATGCATGTTCGCTTCATTCTTTAAGAGATACAGACCATTTGTGGAGAGACACTGTTAAAGGTAGTTCTGAGAAAGGAAAACAACTAGATACATGGGAGATTAAAATATGCAAATTATAATACAATATCAACACACCGAAGATTGAATAGAAAGGAAAATAGAAAGTTTCTAAAATCCTACACGGTCACTAGATTTGAATATGACTTTCAATTTTCTGTGACCAAAATGAAAAGGAAACCAGATTAATTACATAGATCTTATTGCACGTTTGAAGAAAACAGGCCAGTTCTTCAAGAGTATTTATTTATGTGAATACTTGTATGGGGAACAATGGAAGAGGGAGGTAGAGGATGATGTCCCGCCAAATTCTATATAATGAATTCATCATTGGTTCCAGCACTTTTTTCAAGTAAGGGCAAATCAAACTATATAAAATTCTTGATGGAGCCTTGAGAATAAAAGCAGGAAATGTAAGTTGGGCCATATAGTGGAGAGATTTGGATGACAGGGTAAGAACTTTGGAATTCATTTTATAGGCAATTGGAAAATGTGAAGGAGTCTGACTGGAGAGCAACATGATCACAGCTGATTTCCTGGAGGTTTTAAACTATTAATGGTCTGTAAGTGGAATCTGAGTAAGAAAACCATGGAGACGGAGAGGAAAGATATAATATAAAAAATAATGGGGAGAAATAAACACACAAAAACATGGTAAATGAAAAGAATCGTAAGAAATGACATTACACAACTTTGTGCAGGTAAATTTCAACACCTGTCAACAATATGTAAAATTTTCTAGAAAAATGGAAAACCAGAACTGACTCCAAAGCATGTCAAATAAAAGAAGGCAGACACGAAAGTGTATGATTCCATTTATATGAATGGAAGAATATGCAAAAATAATCTATAGTGATAAAAATCAGTGGTGGCAGGGGACAGTTTGGATTTGTCAAGGAGCATGAGGAAAATTTTGGCGGTGAAAAAAAATGTTCTGTATTTTGATTGAGGCATTGGTTATAGATGTACACATGAGTCAAAACTAGATCTGTGCAGTTTTCTGTATGCGAATTATACTTCAAGAGAAAAAAAGCGCAATACAACAAAATGAAGACCGAATAAAGAGAAAATCTAAACAAACTGAATTCTGTTCAAGAAACATAAACAGAGAAAATTGTCAAAGAGCTTCTCCAAGACGGTATTAGATTCTGATGTTTTCACAGAAGAAGGCTTAGGCTTTCAATTCTTCAAAGATCAGCAAATCTAATGCTGTTTGTACAAGTACTACTAAAAGTGTGGTCCTTGGACCAGAAGCTGATCCATGCTTATAGCAGCATTGCAACTGGAGGGAGATGTGATAAGAAATATAAATCAACTATGTCACTACACATGCCATTTAGTCCAGCTAATTGTTTTCACTTCCTTTAATTAATTAATTAATGTTTTATTTTTAGCTATTATGGGTACATAATAGTTGTATATCTTTATAGGGTACATGTGATGTTTTGATACAGGCATCAAGTGTGAATTAATCAAATCAGGGTAATGGGGTATCCATCACCTCAGGCATTTATCATTTATTTGTGTTAGGAGCATCCCAATTCTACTGTTACTTATTTGAAAGTATACCCTAACTTATGGTTGATTATAGTTACTTCGTTGTGTGCTATCAAATATCGTTCATTCTATCTAATTGTGTAACTATATTATGTAACTATAAGAAGATTAGGTTTACGTTATTACACATTTTTCCTCTTAGAACTGTGTAGTCTTCCTTAAAATACAAATTTAAAACAAATTTTTAGTGAGGCTACGTACAGTTTTCCTCCCTAATTGCACAAGGGTTATTGTCAACTCCAGTCTAGATGGCAACTAGGTATAATTTCACAGTCACTAGTCAGAAAGCTTTCGGATTATGAAATGGCTACGTCTCTTCCATAGAGGTAAAAATCGCGGAGAAGATGCAAGCTATTGGCAAGACAGCAGGAAACCATGACCAGGCAGGGAGATGGAGGGCTGGGGGTGGGGAGGGGTGAGGGACAGATGAGAATGGGGCTGAAAGAGTGGTCTTGACTCTTCCAGTGATCTCTCTTCCCCTCTGTCTTATAACAGCTTCACACAGCTTCTGTGTGACAAGGACTCGGCTCTGTTACCAACCAACTACACAGGTCAGGTGCACAGAAGAAAGAATCTAAAATCAGTTGAGTTTTAAAATATCACATGTACCCCATCAATATGTACAATTATTATGTATCAATAAAAATTTGCTAAAAAGTAAGGCTAGAAACACCAGCACATTTCCACCTAGGAAAAAAATGTGTTAGTTTTTTTTTTTTTTTTTTTAAGAAACTGAAGGAACACAGCAGGTTCCCTTGCAATGAGCTTTAGGCTCCTTGTCACAGGGTATAGCTCTCCATCAGTGGCC
>CM052454.1:2240026-2300010 GCA_028533085.1 Varecia variegata
CATCTCTTTAGCCACAATCTTGCATCTTCATTCTAGCCAGAAAAAGCTCCTTGCTGCTTTCCTAAGTACTACATTGGTCTGCAGTTTCCCTCTTCTTTGCCATTCTACATTTTCCTCCCTCCATCCAAATAGACTTCCTCCCCGTACCTGCCTGCTGACTTCCTCCCAGGGGGTTGCGTTTCTGTGAAATCTCTCATAAATCTCCCCATAGACTTGCCCTCGCTTTCTTTCCTGTTTCTATTGTACCTTGATATATAATCTATTTTATTACCACTTAAGTCATACAGTAAATTCTTTATACGTCGCTAACCCTACTAGACAGTGGTTGCCTTCCAGAGAGAAAATGTGGTTATTGTCATTGTATCTCCGATGCCCAGCACAATGCCTGGACATAATGGGCCCTAAATTGCAGGGATACCCTGGGAACTTGGAAGATATTTAAGATAACATGGGGTAACCCATGAGAATAGGCCATGTCAGAAATATTGGACCGTGTATTTGAGATCATGAGAGAATTCATTCCTGATGAGAGGCATTCTTAAATTTGAGTTACTGCATCAAAATCTATTGCTGTCAGTTTCTCTCTCTCCTCAAGGTAGAGGAGTGGCTCTTCTAGGAATGATGGCAGTGATTCTATTGCTTTGATGAGGGGTCTTAAGCTGGGGTCTCTGGGCAGGGGTTACATCCAACTGAAGGTTCATTTGATGCACTGAGCTCCTAAATATGTTTGTCCTATTCTATGTTTTAAAAAAGTTAGTTATCAATATTCAAAAATCTGGAGATTTCACATAAAGATCTTAATTTCTAGTTTCTCTAAAAGCAGAAGAACTAAAGTGGGCTTGCATTCTTACATGGCCCAAATCAGACGAACATACACTGTCCACGTGCTGCAGACCCATCACTCTCATCTCACCTGCCCGTTCTATGATCTCAAATGTCACAAACAAATGAGATTTGGTGGAGATTCAGCCCATGTGAGCTTATGAACATTTCTGAAAGGAAAGCATCTATAGTTTGCATTATAATTTCAAAGAGGGACATAATCTAACAAAGGTTAAAACTAACTAATTTGTAAAGCAATTGCACCTACAGAAGAGTACTAACATAGAACAGATATCAACAAGTTATAATTGAACTAGGTTCCATCATTTGTCACTGACTTGCAATGATTGGGTGGGAAGTCAAATGGGTTTGGAGTGATCGATAAAGTTTTGTTATCTCCACGCGGTTGATGGAGCTAAAACACATACTGAAATACATATATACACATTCCCTAAAAGCGTAACCCGCTGAAGAGAAATAGCATAGCAAATTATGGAAACGTCACTCTAGTGATTTTTTTAATACAGAAGCTTCGAAGTGAATACTTTAGTTGTAATCCATAAGTCTATTATAGATATTTAACCAAATTATAAATTAACCTGGAATTCGCATTTCTGTAAATTTGGTCTTGGTTCCAGACAGTTGCAAAATCTTGCTATTAATCGAGTGCAATTTCATTCCATTCATCCTTATACTTTCATTATTACTAAGGAAAGTCTTTTCAATACGTGTTTGAAATTGGCTCATTTTGCTTTATCATTGCTTATAACTTAACAGAAGGACCCCATTTTCTCCCTATTTAATGTATTACGTAGTATATATTACTAGTGTACTGGTATACTAGTATGCTAGTGAATGTATTACACACTCTCAACATATTCAAGGAGGAGTATAATATATTACTAATTTGGAATACATTTGATTTTCCAATTTTGATTTAAGTTATATGATTCAGGAAGGAAGGATAAATTCTCTTCTTTGTGAAAGTCTTACTTTTCAGAGATGTTAGTAAATAAATGTCTATCATTGAATTAAAGCACAGTAATGATTTAGCTAGAGATTTAGAACCCATTTTTCTCCCTGTCTATAGGTAGACAAATGCTAAGTAATATATAAAAGGCAAATTCTTTTTAAAAGGAAGGATAATTCAATATCTCCTTAAGTAACTTGTTTTATTATTGTAAAATCTTTACTACTACAAAATTTTTTCTTATATTAAAGGAAAAATCATTTGTGCCAAAGATAAAGCTAATTTGCTGATCCATTTATAAATAATCCATGTGATCCTGTCATTGTGTCGTTTGCATTAGTTGAAAAAAAGGTAAGAATTTAGTTAAAATTTTCTTAAGTTTAAAAAATATCCCAAGAGGACTGAATTTAAAGACTTAAGAAATCTTAAGAATAAAATTGAAGATTGTCAATTAGTTACTTAACTTGCAGTATTTCACTGGAATTCAAACACTTTAGAGCAAAGCCAAAAGCAAAGGATATTTATCGCTGGATTGAAGTTACATAAAGTAACAGTGTGACTTGGATATGATATTGATCGAGTTCTCTTGGAGATATATAATTTAGTTTTATGGTGAATTTGGTAATGGAAGTTGTCAAGTTACATTGATGCAGTCTATTAATTCCAATTAAGTTTACTATGCTGGTCTCAGAAGATGGGGCTATTATTAGATGCCTAATAATACCTATTCCTTGGGGATTGGTGTTGAGATTATTATTGTATCTTCAAAAAAGTTGTTCCCTTATTGAACACTCTTCCCAATGAAATCATTGAGGCATATACTACCACTAAACTCCATAACAGCTCTTTTACCTTTAAATATTGACTAAAAAAAATGGCAGGTGGTTTGCAGTGGCCAGACGTGGGCTTCACTGTCCTATGGTGAGAGTTGTACCCTGAGAATGGTGCCCTCCAGGGCCACCTGCCTGGTGGCAATGTCTGTGGCAGTGTCTGCTCTTGACTCCCGCATGCCACTTAATACATTTCATCAAACTTAAAACTCTATGAGTAATAAGTCACACTAATATTTTTATGTTCCATTAAGAAATAAAAAGTGCTGCCAATTAAGCTAAGACACACCATGGATTATGAGACATCTCTGATTTTAGAGATGTTAAATGTGAAAAGAAAGTATGTCCTAAAATGATGAGAAAGCTATTTGTTATAGTCTTCAAACTCTCCACTCCAGAGGCCTCTCACTTTCCCTCGTGAGACATAGTTTTGGAAAATGGTCGTGTAGCCATGTCTCTTGAGGACAATTGGCGATGCAAAGTGTGCTTGTGTTAACTGTTAACATGAAAAAAAGCTTGTATGACCCGTGAGTTACTGAAAGATATGTTTCCCACTCTGAGTATACTGTAGAAAGGTGCTAACTAAAGTTAGGTCTGTATAACAGGATGTTCTGAATAATAGACATTTTCTTCCTCTTTCATCAGTTTAGGGCTTGGTTGTTCAGAGATGTAGATCTCTTTTTAGGAGTTCCTGTATACCCCCTGGGCCTCTGGGCTCTTGCATTTAACTGTATCAACATGGTTGTACAAGAAGCTGTTCTGCATAGGCATGTTGCATCTCTAAATGCTGCAAAGAATGATACTAAAAATGTTGCACACACACACACACACACACGTGTGTACATGCACATGAACACATAAGGAGTTCAATACCTACATCTATTTAGGGAGACTTAGTTATGTGTCAGGCACCATTTATGCATTTTATAGACATTTAATCTTATAGTATGCACAATAGCCTGTGAGGTGGTTGCTAGTGTGTCTATTTTACAAACCAAACTGAGGCTTAATGAGATTGTTACTTGTTCATACAGTGCAATTAGCAACTGGTGAAGTCAAGATTCACACCCAGCTTTGTCGTATTCCAAAGCCAGTTGTGTATTTTGTAACCATGATGCCTCTTCCAAACACATTACAGTATGTTTATCTATTTACATTATTAGACTGTTTTTATTTATTTAGTTTTACTCTAACTTGTTCAAAACAGCCTTCAGTTAGTACAGCCTCCACACACACCCCCTACACCAAATTATAGAGAGAGAAAAGAAAGGAAAGAAAGAAGGAAAAGGGGAGATGAGGGTTTCTGTGTTACTTTGTATGAGCAGTTTTAACCACAAACTCAAAATCAGGAGTTTTACATTTGACTTTTCTTTATCCGATTTTCATTTTGATTAATTAACTTCTTAAGATGCTTTGGTATATCTTGCTATGAGTGGTTCTTTGTATCAGTTTATATAAAAGCAAGTATTCTTCCTCTCTCTGTGTGTTCTTTTCCTCTTTTGAATTAAATAAATGGTTTTATTTGGAAAAAGCAGAATGTAAGCTCAGGACTATTGCCCTTGATTCTTTGGTGCTTTCCGAAGGTCTCTGTTTTATAGAATGAGCAATCAGGGATGTAGGAATCTTCCTGAGGTCCGATGGATCACACTGGATGTAGGGAAAATCAGTGCTACTAAATAATACAGTTTGTGAAATGTCAAGGTACAGAATTTGGATGATTCCAATTCTAAAAAGTTAATGACAATATGCTCATCCTTTTAATGGAAACATTACTGGGAGGCTCCTGGCTACATAATCCATCATGCTGCAGAAAACTTGCTGACTTATGCTTTGTGACGGGCCAGTGAGAAAAATATACAAACTCATACACCGATGTTGCAAATCAATTCTGCGGCAGAGTGGAAATAACTCTCGTACCAATAAGCAGTAAGACCTACAGGGGGAAAAAAAATCCTTTTCTGAATTTCCAACTTGCAGATAGAAAGAGAAGCCATCAATCATATGCTGGAGAGCTTCCATTTCAGGGCCACTGTTCTTAAAGACAAACCAGATGAAATCAGACAAGACCAGAATATGCAAAGGCCTTTGGATTTTTCCATAGTCTTGGTGCAGGGAGGAAGCAAGTGATATGTCAGACTTTTTCTCATTTTCTCGTACATGTGAAACTTGAAGTCCGGCAAAGACATGCACGCGGGCTCAGTTTATTGTCAAAATGACTAATTAATCACTCCACAAATGGCTATTAATCATACATTAATGAGATATTCTCCTTGCTCTGGCAAAGAGAGGTTCTGTGGAAATCCCTTCTCCTTGGTACCCGAAGCAAACGAAAAGCATGCAGAACTCAATTAATCTTAGAGCAGCACGGGGTGTTTGAAATTGCTCGCAGTCTGAAAAGAAGCAAACAGCGAAGACATTTAAACTGTCCATATTTCGCTGTGTAAATTCAGAAGCACTTAATCATCCCCTACACATCCTTTTGTTCCCTTTCTCCCTCTGTCATGTTACAACTGTGTTTTAAGCCTTCTCATTTCTTCCCCCAATCTTGTACACTGAAGCACGGACCAAAAAGAGTGGGGCTTCTAATAAATTGAATTCTCAGCCCTCTTGGACAAACAGACCATGAATAGAAACAATGTGCATATATGTATGATATTGCAGCGAAAGGAAGGCCTAGATCCAGTTGCGTAAATTATGAATGGGATGCCATCGCTCACTAGGCAACACCTAGGTTAGAGTTCCACCTCCACATGGAGCTGGCTGGGCGTAGAGAGGAAGAGCTAGGAGGCTCGCTCCAGCCAAAATGTCCATAGACAAAGGATTCCATTTTTTGTAATTGAATGCTGTGGTTCACTCAACAGTTGTCCGTTGGGTACTTACTCTGTGCCAAGGCCCTGTGCTGGGTGCTGATACCAATGTGAATCAGTGTGTTTCTTCGCCTGTGGTGCTTACAGCCTCGTGGTGGAAATGAACTGTTGCTTCTCCAGGAGAGCAAAGGCAGGGAGAAGAGCCGGTGGGAGGCATGAACGCACAGCAAAGCAAGATGTGTCTAGGATGGTGCGACATGAAGGAGCGCTAGCCACTGGCTGCCTAGGCGATGAGGCTGAGCATGTGCAGGGAGTGAGTGGTGTTGGGAAGGGAAGTCGAGGTCAAATTGTGAAGGGCGTCGCACACCCTTCTTAATGCATCGGGGAGCCACCAGAAGTTTCTGTCCAGGGAACTGTCACGATTTGTGTCCGGACTTTGAGCTCAAGGCCACGACTGGAAACAACACTTGTTGGTCTTGAGATGAAGGAGAGCAGATTTGGCATGTGGGAGAGACATGAACAGCTGCACCTACGAGGGCTAATTTCAGTCCATTTATTTCATGGCTGGCCCCAGTTCTTCCTCCTTCTGGAGTCACACCTTGTTCACTATGAAGTGTCACACTGTCCTCCCTCTGTGTGCGGGGCTCCTTCTGGCCGGGCGTGGCCACAGGATC
Organism: Varecia variegata; assembly: GCA_028533085.1. Classification (NCBI taxonomy): domain Eukaryota; kingdom Metazoa; phylum Chordata; class Mammalia; order Primates; family Lemuridae; genus Varecia; species Varecia variegata. The sequence goes on from CM052454.1 coordinate 2,246,130, forward strand.
TGTTGACACATGGTCATTTCTGAGTCATTCTAAAATAAAGTCTCAACCCCGGTCGCCTCCCTTTGTACCTGCAGGTTGCACGTGGGCAGCAAAGTGTGGTCAGCTGCTGAGTTCTGGTGGGCTCTGGAGGGAGGAGGAAGGAGCTCTGGTCCCTTAGGACTAGCGGACACAGAGGAGAAACAGATACTGCAAATCTAGTTCCAATTCGCCATCAGCAATGGCTGTCACTCGTTTTGATGCTTCGCAGTCTAAGAGCAAATATATTTTCCTGCCACAAAAAATCGATTTTCTTCTCAAGACCACTTAGTCTCAAGAATACTGAAGTTTATAATGTTATTCTTTTCCAAAAGGAAAACTTTGGCCTCATCATACTAACAATTTGCTTCTTTCCTGGGCCTGGGTAACATTTACAAAGTTTCTCACTCCAATTGCACATTTTTCCTGTGAGCCCATGTGGGACACATATAACCACTTAAAAGTAAGTTTTCTCTGATTCTTAAAAAATGTCCTGCTTAGTGATTATTGGCAAAGGCATGTGGAGTGGGGAGTTTTGGTTCATCCCTCAATCTTTCCTGATGTTTTCCTCCTTCCCTTTTTGTTTCAAGTACAAAAGAAACACATAGAAAGGACTTTCCTGGGGTTTTAAAAAAATAAAATTTAAAGCTATAAAGTTATAAAAGATATAGTTTATATACAATAAAATGAATCCATTATAAATACGCATTTGATACGTTTTGACAAATGACCGTTCTGTGTAGCCACTACCACAATCGTGATATATAGAGTATTTGCGTCACTCCTGAGCCTCATCCGAGCAGCCCCTAACTGGCAAACCCAGCCCCAGGCACCCACTGGTCTGCTGTTTGTCACTGCAGATTAAATTTGTATTGTCTAGCATCTCATAAAAATGGAACATTATGTATACGTTACGTATTAACAATACATTATATACACTTGTGTCTGTTTTTCTTCTCGTTCATCATAATGATTTTGAGATGTTTATATTAGTAATCCATTCCTCATAATTACTGAGTAGTATTCATTTTATGGATACATAATACTTTGTTTATACATTGACCTGTTCATGTGTATTTGGATGGTTTCCAGTTTGGGACTATTTTGAATATGGCTCCTATGGACATGTGTGTAAAAGTCATTGCTTAGAGTCATGTTTTCATTTCACTTGGGTAAAAACCAAACAGTAGAATTGCTGGGTCGTGGGGTAAATGTGTGACAACTTTTTAAGAACCTGCCTGATTATTTTCCAAAGTGGTGGTGCAGTTTTACATTTCCTATCAGCAGGGTCTGAGCATTCTAGTTGCTCCATGTGCTAACATTTAATTTTCAGTCTGTTTGATGTCAGCCATTCTAGAAGCTGTGTACTAGTATCTAATTGTGGTTTTAATTTGAATTTCCCTAATGATGAATAGTGATGCTGAACATATTTTCATGTTCTTATTTGCAATTTGTATATCTTCCCTGGTGAAATGTCTGTTCAGATTTTTTTGTCTAATTTTAAAAGTCAGGTTATTTGTCTTATTGTTGAGTATTAATAGTTCTTTGTATATTTTTGGATACAAAGATATTCTTTATCAAATATATGTTTTGCTTATACTGTTTCACAATCTATGGCTTCTCTTTTTATTTATTTATTTTTTTTTTTTGAGACAGAGTCTCACTCTGTTGCCTGGGCTAGAGTGAGTGCCGTGGCATCAGCCTAGCTCACAGCAACCTCAAACTCCTGGGCTCAAGCGATCCTCCTGCCTCAGCCTCCCGAGTAGCTGGGACTACAGGCATGCGCCACCATGCCTGGCTAATTTTTTTTTTTTTCTATGTTTTTAGTTGGCCAGATAATTTCTTTCTATTTTTAGTAGAGACAGGGGTCTCGCTCTTGCTCAGGCTGGTCTCGAACTCCTGACCTTGAACGATCCACCTGCCTCGGCCTCCCAGAGTGCTAGGATTACAGGCATGAGCCATTGTGCCCGGCCTTCTCTTTTTATTTTTTAATAGTGTCTTTTAGAGAGCAAAATTTATTTTTGATAAAATCTGATCAATTTTTTATAATTCATGCTTTATGTGTCTTAAGAAAACTTTATTTAACATTACATTATATTTTTCCAGAAACTTTGTAGTTTTATATTTAATATTTAGGTTTATGATCTATTTTGAATTAATTTTTGTATATGGTGTGAGGTGTGCATTGAGGGCCATGTTTTTTATATATGGCTATCTGATTGTTCCAGCACCATTTGTTGAAAAGAGCATCCTTTTCTAATTGACTGATATTGGCATTTTTGTTAAAAATAAAATTGACCATATCCACTTGCAGGTTGATTTCTGGACTTCCGATTCCATACCATTAATCTTTTAATGTATTCTTACCCACCTAATACTGTAGTTTTAGACAAAAATCTTGGAATCAGTCCTTCAAATTTATCTTTCTTTTTCAAAGTTGTTTGACTATTCTAGGTACTTTTCATTTGCATATAGATATTAGAGTCAGCTTGTCAGTTTCTATTGCAAAAACCTGCTGAGATTTTGACTTAGATTCTATTGAATCAATAGATCAGTTTGGGAAGAATTGACACGCTCATAAAATTTGGACTTCTGCCTGTGAACAAAGTATATCTCCATTTATCTAGGACCTTAATTTCTCTCAGTAATATTTTATAGTTTTCAGTGTACACACATCATTCATATATTTTGTTAACTTTATCATTAAGTACTTAATGTTTTGTTGCTATTAAAATGATATTGCATTTTTACTCCAATTTCCAGTTGTTCATTGTTAATATATAGGAATGTAACTGATTTAATTTTTTTATTAATAGACCTTATTTTTTAGGATAGTTTTAGACTTACAGAAAAATGGAGCAGATAGTGGGAGATTGCATATACAACACTATCACTACCCCAATAGCATTCACTATTATTAACATCTTATGTACGCTACATCTGTTATGATTAATGAACCAATATTGATACATTAACTGAAAACTACAGTTTATTCAGATTTCCTTAGTTTTTACCTAGTGTTCTTTTTTCTTTTCCAGGGTCCATTTAGGACTCCAGGTGACACTTCCTTATTATGTCTCTTTAGGCTCTTCTTGGCTGAATAGCTTCTCAGACTTTTCTTGTCTTTGACGCCCTTGACAGTTTTGAGGAGCACTGGTCTAGTATATTGCAGGATGACCCTCTATTGGTATATCTCTGGGTTAGTTTTATGAGTAGACTGGGGTTATTGGTTGTGGAAGAGGAAGACCACCGTGGCAAAGGGCCATGTCTTGTTATCCCATCATATTAAGGTTACATGTGAGAAGCTGCTTAGGAATCACATGCTTTGCACACTAACTGTTTTTTCTTTCAGGCTTCTGATATCTTTCTACTTCAGGGAAGACTTTCTGGGCCTATCGAAAGAGTAGAAAATTTTCTTTGCCCTCATTCCTTCCACAATTTTTTATTCAATCACTTCTTTGCAATAAACATATTTTCATCCCCACATACTTATTGAAAGTTTATTTCACTATCTGGGTCTTTGGCTGCCACTGTTTATAACATACTGTCAGATGTTACAAAGCGGGTCCAGCAGAGAAATTACACTGAAACACACATTGAATAAATCCTTTAGATGCAATAACAACAGCCTATAGAGGAGCTGGGCCAACAGGCTTGGTGCCAACGAAATGATGCCAATGGCAGCATGGCAGCATCAACTCCAATACAATGCTATTGATATTGCATTTCAGTAATAGAGTAATATCATTGGCACAACTGGACAATAGACCTGATATAGGCTATTTCACTGCTTGCTGGCTCAGAGTCACTCAGAATTCACCCTCTGGAGGTCAGACCCAATCTGTAAGTGGGACATAAATTGACACTTAACCAGTACTTGATGATATCTGTATTATATACCATTTGTTGCTAGCAGGTACTTTAAAATTTATTTACTTCTAAGAAAAATAATATGGCATAATATGTAATGGAAAGACTGAATTTGTTTGTTTTTTTCAATCCACATGTGCTTTCTAGGTTAGGAGACCTGAGGAGTTTTGCAATAAGGAGTGTAGTTCCCTGCACTGCTAACAGTAGGTTAACTCTTTTTCCATGTGTATAGCAAGATCCCAGCCGTGGCTTGATTCCCAGACTTCATGGATTTTCTTTCTGTACTGCATGGGGACACTTGATCCTCACCTGCAAGCTTATCCGGGTCTCAAACGCTGGGTCGTATCCTAAAAGTTTTCAGATTTCCGAGTGAATGAGATAGACAGGAGCTGGGACTTAAGCAAAACAAGAAACAAAGAGCATAAGCCCAGCTTTAGATAATGTGTGTGACCTTGTTCTGTCATCAAAGGTCACGTTAGTGGAGAGCTTGAGCCTTTGGGCAGGTAAATTCTCCATAAGGAGTGTTTCCCTTGTGATGTTCATCGCTTAGGATGTTTTGTATCTAGCATTGTCACCTGAGAGAATTCCCCCAACCACCCACTTGTTCTGATCTAGGAATAGTATCAGATCATAATATTATCACCAAACATTACTTGACTTTTCAGGGACAATGACACCCTTGTTTAAAACATCCTTAAAAATATTTTGATCCTGAGCTACCATCTATTATTTTATCCCGTGTACTATGAATATCATATTTTATTTGCTCCACATATCTGAATCACTTTCATTCCATTTTTATTTATGGTCTACATATATTTTTGGAGAGATTTCTGTGTTTTCATCACTAGAGATTTAATGGTGAGCATGAAAGACATGATTTTGGGGTTCCACTACTAGCTAAGATATAGAAGGATGCAAGCAATCTTCACCCTTATGGTAACAATGAGAAATACACAGAGAGAAATAAAAAGCAATCTCTTCTATGGGGCTAGCAAAGAGCAGGGACAAAGGAAGCCCTGAGAAACTGAATTCCAGAAGGAAATGAGACTTTCACAGGTGAGAAGAAAACCATGGCAGCTTCTAAACAATGTGGCAGTTTTCTGGTTTGGTGGAGTGAATGGAAGAACCAGCTTGGCGTATATAGAGAGACTTTTTAGGGGGCAAAAGAAATCAGCTGAATCTGAGACAAAAATAGGGGCCAGGGGAACAGGTTGGAATCCAAAAAAGTCAGAGATTCAAAAAACAAATTGCTTGGCCTGAACGTTTTTTCCCTACCACAAATGTTGCCCAAAAAGTGGCAATGGAAGAAGATCTGGAAATCAAAGAGAAATTTCAGACTTCTGCATATTCTCAAGGTTTGAATTCTAGGGCTCTGCTTAAGTTGAATCAAAGGAGAATCAAAATTATCTGAAATGATAGCCCAACTATATCCCAGCTCAAATAGTGACAAGAACAAGTAGTTAATTTTGCCATGGGAGGTTAGAAGTTGGGCCAATGACAGATGAATTCGTTTAATGAAACCTGAAATCCAGTCCCAGATCAACCACATTCTAGCTATAGAGGAAGTGGCTTATAATCTCTGTAAAATAAGCAAAGTAAAATAAAATAATTAAATCTCAGTCTCCATTGTTCTGTGCTCTAAAAACTACAAGAGAGTTTCTATATGTGAGAAGCAAAAAAAAAAAAAAAAAAAAAAAATGTGATACATAATCAAAAGCAAATATGGTCAATAGAAGAAGACCTACAGATGTCTCAGTTATTTGAATTAGCAGATAAGACCTTGAGAAAACAATTATAAAAATGTTAAAGTGTTTATAGAAAAAGAGAAATATAATGGCAAAGACATGAGATATTTCAGGAAAGAAATGGAAACTTTTCAAAAATGAATAAATGGAAAAACTGAAAACAAAAAATAAAATATCTTGCATCAATACTTTATTGGGTGGAATTAACGCTGAATTAAATAGGAGAGGGAAAAAAAATCAGTGAACTTTAGGATATATCAATAAAAAGTATTTAAGTGCAATGGAGAGAAGAAATTGAAAATAAACATAGGCCAACAAATCTTTAGGGATGTTATAAGCTGTGAGTCCCAGAAAAGAAAGAGACAATGGGAAAAACATTACTTTTAAAGAAATAATGGCTGAAAATTTTCCAACTATGATGAAAGTAAATAAATCCAATAACTCAACAAAATTTATGCAGGATAATTATCAAGAAAACCATATTAAGACCATATTATAATCAAATTTTTAAAAACCAAAACTAAAGAGAAAATCTTAAAAGCAATTGAAGAAAAAAACACACAAAAAGAACTTCCTATACATTGCTGGCAAGAGTGTAAAACGGTACAAATACTTCGGAAACCATGTGACAGTTTCTTATAAAGTTAAACATATGCTTCCTCTATAATCCAGCAAATCTATCCTAAATATTTACCATGGAAAATAAAAATTTTATGTCTGTTTATACTTGCATAGTGTTTATAGCATCCTTAGCCATAATAGTAAAGGACTGGAAAAAACTTAAATGTACATTAATCAATTGAATAAACAAATTGTGATTTTATGTTTTGTTACATTATATGTTACACAAGTTCTACAAATTCTTAGGAAACTAGTCCATTTGAATGAGCCATTTGAATGGCCCAAAGATAACTTTCTGACAAAGGGGAAACTGGATTGACTCAACTGTGTGTAAAAGTTGGCAGGAAATTAACTAGCTTCAAAATAAATAAAAAAATAAAAAAGAGCATGCAAATATAATGCCCCCTTCTAGAAAGCACCTTAAAGAAATTTTGAACATTTTATGATTTTCTATTCATAATACTGTAATTTGCTCCAATCCCTTTTTATTCTTTCTGTACAACTAGCTATTCAATGATGGTAAAATCTCTATCATATTAGAAGCATCTTTTTATTTTCTTTAAATTGTGTGTATATTTCAGCACTGTTCTTGGTCAAGACCTAGCCCATTTGTTAATAGAGATAACATTTAATTAGCAGAAACACCCATGTATGGAAACAGTAAAACCTGTATTACTGATGCTTGAGGAATCTGAGTTTTGAATGCTCTTAGCAGACCTCAGGCTGGAACCGCATGTCACAGAGGAGGCAGATGGATCAACTCTTAAGGAAGCTGCTGTTACTTGATCTGTCAAGGCGTTTGGCTAAAACAGAGTGAGCGTGGAGAAGTGTGGAATGACGTGAGAGTGAAAAGGTATCTGGGTGACAGGAGAGAAGTGATCTTTACAGGGGGGTATAGTAGAAGAATTACAAATAGAAGACTTCTGCAAATGTTCTTTTCCATTGTTTTTCTTGGGTCACGTGTAGCTAGGATAGTAAGACATTTCTCAGGTAGCATCGCTCCTTGGATGGGACCAGGCTGCTCTTGAAAAGCCAGGTGGGAGGGAACCAGAGAGGGGCCCAGTGTGGGGGACACTAATGCTTGAAGGGACCAGATGAGGCTGTCACGTTCATGTGTGACCTGGTCTAAACCACCAGGATCGAAAACCCTGTAGTGAATTGAGGATAAAATTATAAAGAGCATATATTTGTTTGGAGAATCCTTTGAGGTTGTGAGTACAGCATGATTTCTGAATTTAGTAATACCGTCTTTCTTTTCATCTCTCACAACTAAAATGAAATACAACTATATTTACCATTGTAAATAACCATGTCTGCTTTTGGACATAGCTACTCTGTGAGCAGGAAAGGGTGAAAGAAAGATGGCTAGAAATAGATATATATACAAATCCATAGGTACTTACGTTTAATATATATCCGACAGTGAGATTTAATGTTTGCTGGCATTTATTTCAGTGTTTTTCTTTCTCTTAAAAGACTGAGGTTGATTTTCAAAATGATTTATCCCTGTGGCTCATACTAATACATCACCACTTTAAGATTTTGCTCCATACAGCCATAGCTTTACCCACATGCCACAGAAAAACAAACCTTTTTAATATATGAAGGGTGTCAATGTTAGTCATGTGATTTGTAATGCTTTTGCTTAAATATTGATTTTTTTCAAATTCAATTTTTATTGATTCCTCTTAAATATTAATCATTTCTAATGACAGCTTAAAAAATAGGCTGAGTCCCCTGAACATTCTTGATAGCCACTCCTTGTAGAAATAGAGTACCATTTTAGTAGGCTTCAGATTAAGTCAAACAAAAACATACTGCTTTTTCATTTAAGAGTTTAATGTCATAAATCAAAATTTTATCTGTGCCAAATCCAGGAATTTATGCAGAGTATTAAGTGTGGCTGTGCAGTTGCTCCTTGAACAATCCGATGCCCTCCGTGATCTCTAGCCAGTGTATCTGTACTTTCTGCCGGAGTCACTACGTGGAAAACCACTCCTGGCCTGCAGGAGAGGAGTGTTGTGTAGTGTCCGTGAAGTTGACTCTGCATGATGACTGCAAAGTGGCAGATCCTTAACAGTTGCAGGGGACGAGGCTTCTCATGTATAAGTGTGTGGGAGATTCTTCAGTTCTGCTGGAAAACAAACACCCCTTCCCCACATTGGCTATGTTGTAAATTTGTGATTGGGAAATCAGCCCTTCTGAAAGGTTGGGAGCTAGACTTGGCAACGATCGGCTATGAGGCCTCCAGGGTATCATTCAGGCCCCCTGACCTTGGTTTCCCCATCAGTGATATGGAGGACACAATGCTGCCACCGGCTGTCCCTGACGTGCAAACGATAAGTGAACGAACATCAGTGACTCCTTGGAATAGGAGCAACACGGCCAGTTCCGCGCTTGGGAGGGTTTGTGTTCAGAATTTCTCCTTGCATGTGGATTGTTGAGATTTGGGGATATGTTTAACCCGCACAAACAATGTATAAGTGCCGGTTGGATTTCAAACCCATAATGCAGCTAAAACTAAGAATTTTGGGTGCATGCAAGATTAATAAATTAAATATTTTTACCTTTAAAGTGAAAAAAGGCAGTCATCTTGTTGAAGTTCTAAAAATGAACTTAAAGAGAAATGCAATAGAGAGAAATCATTTTTTTCTTTTGTTTTTTCAGTGACAGTGTTTGCGAATAACACTTAAAGGACAATAAGGATGAAGGTTAATGATAAAATTAAAGCTATTTCTATACACTATAAATTCATGAAAGTTGATACGAAGTTTTAAGAATTTATTTTCTGAATCTAATGCTGATTTACATTTGGTATAGAAAACTTGGAAAACAAAGATAAATCCCAGAAAGCACATAAAAATAATCTCCCACCACCCAGGGATATTCAGTATGAACGGCACTTTTGCAAGACTTGGTTCTTGATTTTAACTAATCAGGACATTCAACTTTGCCTTTCTTTGATAAAAGCGCCTCACCAGGACTATGCTTATATTTAAGCATCATGATAAACCTTCTTTTGCCTCACAAATAAATCAGGGCTAAAATACAGCATCACAAGTAACATACGCAAGTGCCTGGTGTGGTCTTGGCAATGGGGTGGAAATCTTGCAGGGCAAGAAGTTCATCAGGTAAAAGTCTGGGACTGGTGACCTGGGGTGAAAGGGTCTGGAAGAAGTGGGAGCACCAAGGGCCAGAGTCAAAAAGAGAACCGAGTCTGTTTGGAAACACAGTGAGTTCTGTATGGGAACCACTAATGCATTTGCAGATTATTCATCTTTTGTTCTGGGCCTGATTTAGGCAAATCTGGGTTCCAGCGTAGGCTCCACCACTCAGTAGCTGGATACTTTTAGACAAATGTATTGCAATTATTTTTTTAAAAAACTGGGGTAAGGTTCATACAACATAAAACTGACCATTTGAAAGTGTGCAGTTCGGTGACATTTGGTACATTCACAATGTTGTGCAATCGCTGTCTTCCTCTGGTTCCAAAACATTTTCATCGTCCCCAAAGGAAACCTGTGCCAATTAAGCAGTCGTTCCCCCACTGCCTTGCCCTCCACCCCCCGCCCCTGCAGACCATGAGTCTGGTCTCTGTTTGTGTGGATTTACCTATTCTGGATAGTTCATGTAAATGGAATCATACAGTATGTGCTCTTTTATGCCTATTTAGCTTCTCCATCTTCTTTTCGAGTCTCAGTTTCCCCCACTCTCTTCCCACCTTAACATGTATAATACTTCATTGGACCATCGTACTAATTACAACGAGATCATGTGCAGAAAATACTAAACACAAACCCTGGAGCAAGGCAGTCTGTCAAATAGCTCCTCTCTTACTGTTTGGGGTTGAATCAGTACACATAGCTTTGTAGGTGTATAGCTGTTACGCTAATCGGTAGGATTTACTCAACATAAGCTTTCCTTCCTGTCACTAATAAACTACTTTTGTCACCTATTAACGTGGGTACATGCAGGGGTTTTCATGGTGGCCTGCGGGGCTGCCCTCTCCCCTCACCTTGTCCCCTGCCTGCTTTTCTAAACATTGCCGTCCTTCCATCTCGTTGGTGGGTCCTGGGAATTTTCTTTTCATATCTGCAAAAACAGTAAGCTGACAAGCGTCTCCTTGGCATGACACAGCGTGTGTGAGGGTATGTCCTGTCCAGGCGACTTTGTTCCTAGTTAATTTGTTGAATTCCTTTGGAGAACAGACGTGGCGTTCCCCACCGGGCAATCAGCACAGCTGCCAGGCCAGGCGGTGGCCAAGCAGAGCCCAGTGGGAAATGTGTATTCAGAGTCCAGAGACAGCAGCCCTGGCTGGGCCCCTGGAAACTTCACTGGCCTCTCTTTGGGGACAAGCGACATAGCCTGCCCAGAACGCCCACATTGCCCATGCATCTTAGGTAGACATGGTGCTCGACTGGGAAGGTTTAATAGACATTAACCAGCAACAGTGGGTGTCCAGGAGTCGGGCTATAATCCTGTCCTACTCCACACTCTTCCCTCCTTTGTTCCTTCTTTTCTTTTCCTTCTTTCTTTTCTCTTCTTCTTTTTTTTGCTTTCTTGTTATCCTAATATTTTCCTTCTATCTTCTCCGCTGCTTTGATCTTGGTGTGGTGCTCCTTTGACAATTAAGTGATGGAGACTGGCCCCCTGACAGGTCATTATGAAGGGAGCTGGGCTTTAAAAAGAAATAAACCTTAGGCACGATTCCTGCAAGTCAGAGGAGACCATGTGCCCCTGCCTCATCTTGGGCGGACCGTGGGTGGGCAAGAATGACAGCGTGTGCACGGTCTTCAGTGAGCACTCCTAATAACGTCCCCCCAGCCGAGATGATCAAAGGCTGTTTTGTGCAGAGCTAGCCTGTGCATTGAGAGAGTCAGCCTGGCATTCAGAGGTTAGAATCACACGTCCTCCTGAAATATTCCGCACAGCCTGGGGACTGACTTTGCCACCATTGGTGGGAAAACACGCTCTAGCCCGCCAGGGCTCTGCGTGAGGATTTCTAGGCAGTGAACCTGATGAGATTATCATCAAACGTGGTGTCTCTTTGCATTTCACTTTTGGGGGCGTTTTGGTTTTCATGTTCTCTTAGACTATCATGATAATGGCTGCAAAGAACTTAGCATGGAAAAATGTGGGCATTTCATGAAAAGCTCCTTCATCATTCTGGGGAAAGTTCATAGAGTTCTGTGGTTAAGTTTTCAATCTTCCTGTGTGGCTGAAAACAGATACACCTACGTATTGATCTCATAAAGTTAAGCAGAAACACCATGTGTAGAAAAGATGTTTCTGGAAAATTCTGACTAGATGTGTGTGTGTGTGTGTGTCTGTGTGTGCGCGCGCACATGGTGTCCACCAAGGATTGTGCTAAGTGCTTTGTTGCACTGGTTTGGAGCTGGGAAAAGGACACGGGACCAGGGAGGGTAGAATTTCTTAGCTACAATCATGGGTGAAGATGCAGTTACTGAAGACAGTTACCCAGGCCCTACATGCAGGTCGATCCAACTCCAAAGCTCACACTCTTTCTGCGATTCATCTTGCCATTTCACAAGGATAGCATCTGTTTACAGCCGTGCGTGCTGTTTCTTCCGCTTGTAATGCACTTTCTCCTCATCCCGACGTCAGAGCCTCCCACCCTGCCCCCATCCGCCCATCACAAAGCACTCCCTTCCAAACATACTTAACCATGACGAGCTGGCCTCTGAGAACTGGTAGCAATTAGAACTGCATCAGACAAGGGTAGTTTTTGGTCTCTCCTACTTCTGGAGTTGCGATTCCTGCTTCGCCATTCTAGATTTAAGATCATCTTTGTGCCTCCGTCCCAGCCTGGAACTGCAGTAGTGAGTCATTCCCGTTTCCTCTGCTGTGGTTCTTTATGTGTAGCCTTTCCCAGGAACCAGTGATCTGTTATTCACGGTGAAGAGAAATCTTTTCCAGGCCAGTATAATTAGGGCCTCCATACATCACATCCAGGTGCCCAAGATTAACCCCTTTATTATTTTTTTAATTTTTAATTATTATGGGCACATAAGAGTTGTATATATTTATAGGGTACATGTGATGTTTTGATACCAGTATGCAATGTGTGTTAATCGAATCAGGGTAACTGGGGTATCTATCACCTCAGGCATTTATTATTGCTTTGTGTTAGGAACATTTCATTTCCACTCTTTTAGCTATTTTACTGTATACGCTAATATATTTTTGATTATAGTCACTTTGTTGTGCTGTTAAATACTGTTCATTCTATCTAACTATCTATAGTTATCTATATAGTTATTAGTTATATAGTTATATAGTTATCTATATAGTTATAACTATATAGTTATCTATATAGTTATTAGTTATATAGTTATATAGTTATCTATATAGTTATAACTATATAGTTATCTATATAGTTATTTTTGCACCCATTAACCAGCTCACTTTATCCCCCGCTCCCTGGTACCCTTCCCAGCCTCTGGTAACCGTCATTCTACCCGCGGTCTCCATGAAATCGATTTAATATTTAGCTCCCACATATGAGTGAGAACACGCAAGATTTGTCTTCCTTTGCCTGGCTTATTTCACTTAACGTAATATTCTCCAGTTCCATACATGTTGTTGCAAATGGCAGGATTTCATTCTTGTATGGCCATGTATTATAATACTCTGTTGTGTATATGTACCACAATTTCTTTATCCATTCATCTGTGGATGGACACTTAGGTTGATTCCAAATCTTGGCTGTTGGGAATAGTGCTGTGATAAGCATGGGAGTGTAGATTTTTTTTTGATATATTGAATGTCCCCTTTCTTTTGATACATACCTAGCAGTGGGATTGCTGGGTCATATGGTAGCTCTATTTTTAGCTTTTTGAGGAGCAGCCTTACAGTCCTTTGAACTCTTCCCTTTCCTTTCCCCCAGTGGAAGAAGACCCTCCTTGAGCCGCCCTGCCTGGAGTTGGGGGAAGAGTGGCACAGGCACTGGCTTGGCTGATGCCACTAGTGTCTCACTGGGTTATGCACACCCCAAATCCACTTGCTCCAATTGCCCACGGCCTGCAGCCTTTGTAAACATTTATTCCAGGCTCCAGGCCACTTTTTGTCAGCTGGTGGTGGGGCCAGTCCGAACTCAGGTTTGGTGGGCGTGGGGGGGGGATGGACTTTCTTCTGGCCGGGCTGGTCTCAATGCCCCCTCTGTCTGTGGGTGCTGGCAGAATTCTGTCCTGTGCTGTGTTCCTTTGTGACAGGGCTGCCTTGAGTTCCAGTGCAAAGTCCCACGATCACTTTGCTGTCTCCCTCCCCGGGACACACAGATTCTCTCTCCACTGAGAGCTCTGGCGCAGCCCCGCCAGGAGATGGGAGGGCCGGCGTAGGCCATGCAAGATCGTCTTTTCTGCCATCTGTAGCGCCTCTTTCCTCGATTAATATTAAAACCAGGTGCTGTGATTGCTCATCTGAATTTTAGTTCTTCTGAAGGTGTTTTCTTGCACGAATAGTTGCTGAATTTGGTGTCTGTGTGGAGGGATGATTACCTGGCACTAAGGGAAGAGTGGTTTCAAACAAGCTCAGTTTCTGTCCTCATGAAGCTTATGACAAAATATAAAGGAATGATCATTAAAAACAAAATCAAAGGGATCTGGTTTCCAGTCCTGACTTTGCCTCTCGCTACCCTGGGCAAGTTGTTTTGTCTCTCTGGGCCTCAACTCTCCCTTCTATAAAGTGAATGAACTGGACTATATACCTGGTCTTCATTGATTGGTCATTTCGTAATTTTTGTTAGTCGCCTTATGAAAAATTGTTTTGCCTGTCTTACATGAGGTACCTTCCAGTTCTGTGTCCCCTTGTTTTCATGAGGTCTATGTTTAACTATCTTGCTAGCAAGGAGCAGTAATCAATTTTAGATCATTTTTATCCTCCTTTTGAGAATCTCTGTAAGAAAGTTGAAGACCGTGTCTAGCAATTACAGTAGCTCCTACCCAATTGGCTTCCACAGTATTACATTATTTTTTGTTCGGCATTACATTTGAGTATTGTTATGTATGACTTCAGTCCATTTTAATTGAATAACTATACTCCTTATCTGGACAATTAAAAATAATTTAGAGTAAAAATGTTCATGATTTAGAATATTATGCATGCCTGTTTTATAATTATATGTCCTTTATCTGACAGCCTCCTTAGTGTACACACAAATAATTGGATCTTGTCCAATCTTGGAATTATGCGACATTTAATAAATATTTTTATAGCATTTCCTGAATAAGTGTCCTGTTCTTTTGAGTCACTCAATAATTCAAATGTCCACTATCGTTGCTAAAATGATTTTTTATGCTTTCATTCTTTTCTTGAATCCATTTATATTTACTTTCTCCCATTTCCCTCTGTTTGTTCTCAATTTCCTCTTTTATCTTTCCCAATTCTTGAAAACAATGGTCTATAGTTTAGTAACTTCATTATGTGCTCACCTCTGGAGTCCAGGAGGCATATTTCCCAGTCACCCTGATTTATTCAGCTTTTCTAAGCATGTTTTACCAAGCGTATATTAATAGCTATTTTCACAAGGTCTTCATTACTTCCTAATTCTGCAAATTCCATTTCCTTATTTATCTTGCCAAAGACAGAGTTGAAAAAGGAGTTCATTATCTCAGCTGTTTTAGAGTCATTATTAATTTCACTCCTTTCCTTATTTGTTAATGGCTCTACATATGCTCAAATATTTCTTTTCCCTGGTACAGTTGTAAAACACCTTCTCACTCCCCTTAATGTATTTGGCCAGCATTAGCTCATTACTGCTTTTTGGCTGTCCTTCCCATTCCATTCCTGGGAGTCCTGGTACATTTTTGTATCCTTTGGAAGCAGAGGGGAGGGGTAGGGATGGATCCTGTTTTATCAGCCTCCTTAAAGAAAAATTGACAAGTATAAATTTGAGTATTTATTAGAGGGAAAAATGGCAAATACTATAAATATCACAAAACCCAGAAAAATAATAAGGGTTTTTGTTCATCAATTGCCAGACAAACTTCTCCAATGCTTTGTTTCCTGCATTTTTCTGGCAACATAATCATTGATCATCTTTTCATACACTAGTGATTTTGGAATATATATAAATGCAAAGTTTAGCAAAAAAAAAAAAAAATACAAATGTTCAGTTAAATTTGAATTTCAGATCAACGGTGAATAATTTTTTAGTATAAGTATGTCCCAGGCAATGTTTGGGAATACTACAATAAAAAGTTGTGATACAATATATTCTCTTATATGTGAATGCAAAAAATATTGAACACGTAGAAGCAGAGAGCCAAAGAGTGGTGACCAGAGGCTGGGGTATTTGTCAAAGGTGCAATGTTTCAGTTAGGAGGAAAAAATGGTTAAGTATTTGAGGTGATGGATATGTTAATTAGCTTGATTCAATCATTCCACTTTTTGTGTGTGTGTGTGTGTATTAGCATCACTTTGTACCCTATCAATCTATAAAATTATAACTTAATAGTTAATAAAATTTAATTAATTTAAAGGGGCCTCTTCTCTTAACTGCCCTGCTCATACCTCAGTATGGAACGTCACTCTTTCATGGAAAGAATCTACTGGACCTCAGTGATTTTATTATTGAAGTTTCTTCACACTTCCTTCCAACTCTTGGATTTTAACATATCCTCTCAATATTCCTAATGCACTAGACTCTTAATTCTTCAAACTCTAATTGTTTGAAACCTAAAAGTTTTCTAGGACTGGGACCCATGGAGCTATTTCTTACTATGCTCAATTGAAGTTGTTCCTTTTCAGGGATATTAAACTTCCTAAAAAGTCTCACATTTTCAGTGGCTTTGTTTTAGTTAGGAAGATTCCATCTCAGTGGAGTCTTCCCAGGGTAGGTTTCTGCTTATGCTGGGTTTGACCCAGATCCACGCATATGTTTAGGGTCAATTGCATAATGAATGTTATCTGAGTTCCAAATCTTCTACACTGCGGAACTGATATTTTCACAAACTGTGAGGTCTGTAGTCTGAGTTTATAAATTAGGGATTAGTATAAGAATGTCCTGCCTTTAGAATTAGGAGTCCACGGCAGATACTATGCCATCCCTGAGTCTACGCACTGCTTCTCAGCCTTTGCACTATCTTTTCTTCTGTGGCTCCTTATTTATGTATTCCAGAATCCCATTGTGAACACCTTGTCTTCATAAATGATGGAATGTGTCTAAAAACTGATGTCACTATCAGCTTTCGTTTTTTAAGCCAGTCTAATGATTAGTATAGACGATCCAGGTGACCACTTACTTAGAGCTTTCACTTCCTGATAAAGTAAATAGAATCAGTTTCAATGAAAGTAAAAGTTGAATGAATTGATCCCAAAACTACTATACTATTACCATTATTAATAGCTACTATATAGAGAGCACTTATGCCATGCTAAACCTAGGAACATCATCTCAAAAGCATTATCTAATTTAATCTGATAACAATCTATTGGAGAAGGAATTATTATCTCTGTTTTATTCACAAGGAAACAGAGTGTGAAAATATGCTCAAAGTCATGCATGTGGAACGTGGTGGAGAGAGGATTCAGATCTGTCTCAGTTTAAAATCCATGCTTTAATGACTAAGTAACACCATATGTAATGGGGTTTCCAGTGGGACTGATCATTTCAAATGCAGAAAGCCTCCAATTTAGAGAGTTGCAAGTAATTTCTGCTTTATAAGAAGACTAGCATTTAACTTGGAGCAGACCCTTTCTTTGTTTAAGAGGCAACACTCTGGTGGGGCCTTCAGAACTTAAAATAGGAGGCAAATACCTACCAAAACAGTCTTTAATTCAGTGAA
This sequence comes from Varecia variegata, assembly GCA_028533085.1. Taxonomy (NCBI): domain Eukaryota; kingdom Metazoa; phylum Chordata; class Mammalia; order Primates; family Lemuridae; genus Varecia; species Varecia variegata. Next base: position 2,263,189 of record CM052454.1, read on the forward strand.
GTTACCTAAATGCAGTTCATCAGACTAAGATATGAAGAGTTCTGCTTACTAATGTAAATTGGAGGTTTTAGTAAACCACTTTTGAGGAAGCATAAAATTTATTTTCATGTCCCTACATTTGTACTTGGACAGCCCTACTCCCTTGTTTCCATTTGCCGCTGTGCCTTCTTCTTCTTATTGGAATAGCACCTCCCTCCCATTGGCCTCCTCTTTCACTCCATCTGGTGGAGCTGCCTGTGTCCCCTGCACTGTGGTGACCAGCCATGGATGGGCGAGTGACCCACGGTGGATCAGAGTTCTTTCCACTCTCCCCCGTTGGGTTGCTAAACTAGGATGAGATGACAACTGGCCTAAAGTTGTCTGTAGCCATTAAACGTTCAACCCTCTACCCACTACTTGGACGAATGCTTTCTAAAGGAAGACAGCAGCAGAACCTAGAGCTAGAGGAAGAGGGAATACGATATGACAACATGTGAGCGTGTGGCATCCTGAGGGAGCTCCATCCAGGACTTCGGAGTTACACGAATCTATTAACTCCCTCTTTGAGCTATTTTCTTATTTGTTCATTTATTTCTTTACTAAGCCTGGAAGCAAAGACCAAACCAGCAAGGAAATCATACAGGTCTGTGTTCTTTACTTCATGATACAAGAAATAATGCAAAAAGAAACGGAGCCAAAAAACAATGCAAATTATACTAGACTTTGCATATTGCCAATGTCAAATTGTTCAGACCCAACAAGCTGGGCCTTGGAAACATTATTCTATTTTAATTATGTGGCTCTAAGTCCAGACCCCAGCCTGTGACTGAAGATTTTTTCTAAAAGGAATGTATTTGAAAATTGTCAGTCATATTGGGCATAGGCTGTGGCTTGAGCTTGTTGGGAGAAGGACTGTGGAAGGCCTTTTTCCTCTCTCTGGGGTTGAGAGGATGGGGACTTTGAAGGGGGGGGAGGACGCTGAGGCTGGAGGAAGCTTGGAGCATGCTCAGCCCTGCAAGTGAGTTGGATCCTCCATATGGGAGAAGACCAGGCGTCAGGCAGAAGATTATACCACGGATGTCAATGACTATCACCAACAGAGGCCAGTGCACCTGGTGAGTGGTACTGTCATGGCACCCACGAACAGCAGAGCAGCCATGGATGGTGTGGAAGACAGGAAGGGCAGAGCATATGAGGCTGGTTCCTGAGAAGAGCCTTCTGGGAAATCTAGAAATAGCAAGGGGCTATTTTGAATAGGGATACTTTCTGGAGATTGGGCAAGTAGAGGCTGCAGGAGAAAGTAAGTATGCGCTTATATGGCATGCAAAGACTGGTGGGAACAGGAGCATTCGGCTGTGATATAGATGTGCTCTTCAATAACTAATTACTGATGGTTGTTGCTAATTGGATTTTCAGAGACCTGCCAGTAGGGAGTTCCCTTTTAAGAAGAGTGCTCCATCCTAAACCTCTGTACCCATCCTTTATTAAACTGACTAGTTCCATTGGAATGATGCCAGGAAATCGCTGGTTTTAATATCATCTCCTCTTAGCTGAAGCTGTCATTATAGGCCACCATTTATACGCTTTAATTAAAATGGAGATGGTGTTCTTTAAACTTGAACTCTGAGGTGGTTTATGCAGCTGGCACTATTTTTTTTAAAGGAAAGTAAATAAAACTGACATTTTCATTCTTAGTATATCTAGCCCAGATTACATTTCCAAATTAACTCCCTGCCTAAAAAGTGATCTCGTTGGCACACTAATTCTTGGCATGTAACAATGATGATCACATCGTGTTTGAATACTACTTTAATATTTACCAAGAGTTTGCAAGTTCTTTATCTTTGTTGTTCATCAATAGCCCAGCGAAGCTTATAGGGCAAGAATTATTGTTCCTCCCAGGGTGCAGAGGACACAGTTAGGTTTAATGAAGTGGAGTGTCTTGCCTAAGGTCGCACAGATGGTAAGTGGTTTTCCTATGTCTTTTGAATCTGGATTTTATTTTTCCCATTAGGCTCCCTTATTTCCTTATCTAGATTTTGTTGGTGGAACTTATTCCTTGCAATACCTTGTAAACTTCCTTTCACCAAGGTTAGGCAGGCCTTCAGGCAGGCCAAGACATTCACCTTCAGTTTCATACACACTGCCCAAATGAGTATACAGTGGGAGCCAAAGCACTGGATGAGGAGGAGTGGGTAGGTTTGGATACTATTTATATTCTGTCACATGAAGAAGACAATTTGCCTTTCAAGAATTAATTTCCCCATATACAAAATAAATGACTAAATAATGTTTAATTTCCTTCCAGCCCGCACATGTAACATTATTCTACTTGTCATCCTTGGTTGCAAAACCCATGTAACTATTATCTTATCTTTGAGAGTTTTACTCTGTCATTTATTTGTATTAAATACTCTTACTTTATTTCTACTTTCTATTTTTGAAGAAACGAAATTGGATCTAGTAGAGATACTTCTCTTCATCTTCATATGAAATCTTTTTATATGACTATATCCCCAAAACTTTCAGGACAATCTAGCTATACATGACCGAATAGTCTTCTATTCCTGTATAACCAAGGGTTTGTAACATCTTGGATACCACTGCATCTTTACCAGGATGTTCTGAATCGGCTTTGTAAGAAATTTAGAGAAATTTACATTCCTTGAGATATGTCTTATTTAGTAACATCATGTCTCACCACAAATCAGTGAACACCCAACAATTATTCCTCTCTGAAAGAGACCTCTGGGAACGCAATTATACAACTCTCTCTGAGGTTAAAAAAGCTTACTGCAATAACTTTATATTTGCGTGAGGCACAGTGCTTTTGCCAAAAATCGGACAACTGTGTGTTATGGACCGAAATTTATATGTTAAAGCCCCAAACCCCAATACCTCAGAATGTGGCTTTATCTTCCGTTAGAGCCTTTAAACAGTTAAGTTAAAATGAGGGTTTGTTTCTTGGGTCAGCCTTTAATCTAATTTGACTGATGTTCCCATAAAAAGAGGAGATTAGAAAATACAGAGAGATACCAGGGAGGAGCATGCACAGAGAAAAGACGGTGTGAACAGGAAGCAGGAGGGCACCACTGCGAGCCTCTTGCAGAGAGGTCTCAGAGGATACCCAACCTGCCAACACCTTGACCTTGGACTTCCAGTGTCCAGGCCATGTGAGAGAATAAATTTCTGCTGTTTAAGCCACCTGGTCTGTGTTATTTTATTACGGCAGCCCTAGCAGGCCAATACCCTGGCCTTACTCATACTTTTTATTTTGTAGGTCCATTGCAAGGCTGGGAGATGAGTCTGATCAAGGGTTTTATAGGCTAACATGGTAGAGGGAAGTAGAGTCTTCCAAGAGGATCCCCGTATTCCTGGGGAGGCGGGCTAGAGGCCAGGGCCACCAAGGCTCATAGTGCCCCATTGTTGGCACTGAATCAACTGGAGTTTCTTGGTTCTGCTGATTTTCTGGACCTGGGCTCCCTCAGCCTAGTTAGCTACATGGATAGAGGTAGAGTCTTCAAGACCCTCCAGCCAAAAACCTACCTGAGCCTGTGAGCTTCTTCATGCCTTCTTTTAAGTCAGCCCTTTGTCAGTTTCTGTCCTTTATTTTCTAAATATGCAATTGATGTTTTCGGACAGGTTTACCATTTTTTTTTCAAATATTAATGGGGTACAAATACTTTTGGTTTCATGGATCCCTTTTGTAATGCTTGAGTCATGGCTATAGGTGTGCCCATCACCCAAATAGTATTCATTGTAGCCATTAGGTAGGTTTTTGTCCCTTCTCTCCTCCCCCCCTCATCCCTGCTTGATTTCCACTGAGTTTTACTTCCCTCTGTGCACATGTGTGCTTATCGGTTAGTTCCAGTTTAATAATGAGTATATGTGGTATTTATTTTTCCAATCTTGAGATACTTCACTTAGGAGAATGGTCTCCAGTTCCATCCAAATTGTTGCAAAAGGCATTAATCCATCATTCGTTATAGCTGGGTAGTATTCCATAGTATACGCATACCACATTTTATTAATCCACTCATGAATTGATGGGCACTTGGGTTGATGCCACATCTTTGCAGTTGTGAATTGTGCTGCAATAAACATTCAAGTGCAGGTGTCTTTTTGATAGAAAGACTTCTTTTCCTTTGAGTAGATACCCAGTAGTGGGATTGCTGGATTGAATGGTAGGTCTTCTTTTAGTTATTTGAGGAATATCCATACTGTTTTCCAGAGAGGTTGTACTAATTTGCAGTCTCACCAACAGTGTATATAAGCATTCCTTTCTCTCTGCATCCATGCCAGAATCTATTGTTTTTGGACTTTTTAATAAAAGCCATTATAACAGGGGTAAGGTGATATCTCATGGTTTTAATTTGCATTCCCTGATGATTAGTGACAGTGAGCATTGTTTCATATGTTTATTGACCATTTGTCTATCATGTTTTGAAAAGATTCTGTTCATGTCTTTTGCCCATTTTTTAATGGGCTTGTTTGTTTTTTTTTTTTCCTTGCTGATTGGCTTGAGTTCTTTGTAGATTCTGGTTATTATTTTAACCCAGCATCTAATACATTTATTTTGGCAGTAGATATCTACAAGTAATGAGATTATGAGTGACAATTTTTTCTTCTTCTTATTTACCTGATTTTCTACATTTTCTACCGTAAACAGGTCCTACCTGTATAAAGAGAAAAAGTTTCAATATATAAAATTATAACAGTAGATATTGAGATGTCATTGAAGATCACTCACAGCTCTATTTCCATGGTCCACTATTCAGTTTTTTCCCATTTCCTTTCAATCCTTGTCAGGATGCATACGTATTACACAGTGTTCCAAGAGCTAACACTTTTTTTTTTTTTTTTTTTTTTTGAGACAGAGTCTCACTCTGTTGCCTGGGCTAGAGTGAGTGCCATGGCGTCAGCCTAGCTCACAGCAACCTCAAACTCCTGTGCTTAAGCGATCCTATTGCCTCAGCCTCCCGAGTAGCTGGGACTACAGGCATGTGCCACCATGCCGGGATAATTTTTTTTTTCTATATATATTTTAGTTGGCCAGATAATTTCTTTCTATTTTTAGTAGAGACGGGGTCTCGCTCTTGCTCAGGCTAGTCTCGAACTCCTGACCTTGAGCGATCCGCCCGCCTCGGCCTCCCAGAGTGCTAGGATTACAGGCATGAGCCACCGCGCCCAGCCCAAGAGCTAACACTTTTGAAGACCTATCGTGAACAGGGTGTGTATGAAGCATGGGTATCACAATTTAACTCTTATAATAATCTTATAAGTCCCTTGTACAGATGAAGAAACTGAGGCCCAGGGAGCTTGAATAACTTACCTCAGATCACACAGCCAGAAAGTGTTGGGACTGGGACATGAACCCAGCAGCCCAGGTCCTCAACACTCCATAGCATGCCTATGTCATGAACCCTGGTATAGAAGGACCTTGGTACGATAAAGACAACCTTGTGATGGACAGTGTGGCCCCAGAATTCTGTAATATTAAGACTCTTGAACAAAGCATACAAAAATAATTCCTGGACTGGCAGGAAGGTTTTCTGGAATTTGGAACAGGGTTGACATATATGTGCGCCATCTTGAAACATGGGTTGGTTGCCGCTGGGAAGATACTTGGGATTCCATAATTAGATGGTGCCACTTACATGGCTTCCAAACTAGCCTGGGTGAAACATGCCATCCCTCTTAAAGAGTCCTAGAGACTCTGTTTTAACAGACGACACCTCTGATTCTGTGCTCTGCACCTGTCTTTCCTACCACATTGACTACCATGAATACCTTTGTGTTCCTGGTTTCTAGACAGTGTTTTCCATATAATATATAATTAATTAAAATTTTATTGAATGAAGGGATTAATTAATTGAAAGAAAAAACTATAAGGAAATGAAAGAAGCAAGTCACAGAATAAAAGCCTTTGAGGAGGCCTCTCCCACCTCCGTGAGGACATCACTGGAGACCACCAAAGTGATGAAATTGGTGTTGGTGTTGGGCCTGGAATAAGCATTTGCCAAGCATGATTGGACAAGGGCTCTGGCAGGACAGGAGAGGAAAATCGGAGCATGGAGACATCTCAGTAGTTCTTGTAGGTAGGAATGCAGAGACTGCCATTTGGTTAACTTTGTATTAGTGTTCACACATCATTTCCTCCCGTAGGCTACCGTGGTTTTAGGAATTAAATGTAACTCATTGTTTTTTACAATTTTCATCTATTTATAGTTAAAAATTTGCCTTTTGCTTTGTTCATTTATCCAATTAGTATTTAGTAACACATTTGTTTATAACACTTTTTCTTCACGTCCAGAACTGCCTATGGACCTATGTCTTGTATTATTTCTACCAGTGAGAATTAGAGATTTTATATATCGTAGTCATCTTTTAAGTCATCTGATGTAACTTGCATTTTGCAGAGGCAGAAACTTAAATGTTGGGAATTTAATACACTCAGAGATGTACGTTTAATGTAAATTTGCGTCAAGGCAAGAGGTAGAACCCATGACTCCATCTCCTAATCCTGTGCTCTTTCTACTCTGCACCTGGAGAAATGCTCACAAGAATGGCAATTTGTGCCATGGACTACTGCGGTCTCCAATTTGCTTTACACCCTCAATTTTCTTGGAAGAAAAAACCAAATACAGTATAAAAATAAAAATACTCACATTAATTTTTCACCTCCAACTACTAACACTACAGCTTACAGTGTGCAAGGAAGGATGAAAGGAGTAGATGCAATTGAATGAAAAGTCTTTGGTTAAAGTAGCATTGTTACTGCGTGTGCTTTGCAAGGTCAAAGGAATTTAGAAGGAAAGATTCTTCCTGTTATGTTGAAAGAGGATATTGGTTTATGAATGATAACTGCTGGTTTATGAATGTTAACTACCACTTTTATGGATTAAGGAGCAGAGAAATTATCTATTTTAACTACTTATTAATAGATAAGCCAAAAACTAAATTTAATCTGTATTTCATTGAAAAACTAACTTATTACCTTCTAAGATTACCTTCTAATTTTTAATATATTTTCTTTTGTTTATAGATGTAGTCTAGGTGCCTAGAATGTCAACTGGTATATAATAAGCCTTCCATAAATGTTTGTGGAATATTTGTGAAACTTTTTCTTTTTTTAAGAAGCGACTACCTGATGGCCTAAAAAGGAATGTTGTGTGTGAGGGTATTTGACAACCATGCTTTTCATGATGTTGATAAAAATTGAACTTTGTGAATTATTCACTTCGAGGATTCTATCTCTAGAAATTCCATTTGGAACAGAAAGGCTGGGGTCTGAGCGTGCTGTTTCTTATCACGTAGATTCTCATTTGCACTGATAACTACACAGTCTCAGTATATCAAGTGTTCGGTGTTTGGACTTCGTGCAGCTCTGTGTGTGCATTTAAGTAAACACGTGGGCAAGACTTTGCTATTTAAATAGTTGAGAAACTACATTTAGAATTAACTTTATCTCCAAACACTGGGTTTCAAAAAGCTAGTCATGAAACCTGGGCACTGGGGAAAAGAGAAATAGAGAGTAATTTATTTCGTTAACTGGATTTCATTAAATGTGACTGTTTACTTGCCTTTTTCATTTGTGATGGACTGACTTTTTAGGTATCGTTAATGGACTCATTTAGATTTTCTTCCCCTATAGACCTTTAGCTGCAAATTTCTTTTTTGTCTTGAATTTGTGATGAAATATTCTCTTTTAGGAAAGGTAAAATGACTGAAAATGGATTTTATAAAAAGAGATGTGAGGGCAATATTTAAGTGGGAGGTCAAAAAACCCATTGAATGGACTCAAAGAAAACTCAACACACATAAATAAATTTGGTCTGATTTACCATCATACAAAACCATGCTTGTCTTCTATTGTTGTCATGCTTTATTATTTCTAAGTACTTTCATACCTTATCTTATTTGCCCTTCATACCAACCCGGTGAGAAGTGTAAGATGGGTATTATTGTCTCCATTTTTTAATAAATGAGCAAAGAGGCTTCATGCGCTATGATTAGAAGGACGGGTGGGCAGTTGAATCTGGACCAGACCCAGGTTCTATGGTTCCTCTCTGCAGCTCTGTCCACGGCATCCAATGTGTCTGAGTGACAGTTTTCCTTTCAAAGACAGGCAGGCCTCTCTGGCCCTTTTCTCTAAAGCACCAGTGGATGTCCCTTACATGAGGCGAATTAGGCTTTGCAGCATGATTTGCATTAGAAAAGGACCAATGTCTATTTCTGTCCTTTTATTTCTCCTCCTTAGGCCCTCGAAGAGGAAACAAGTTCTTTTCATGAATAGTAACATTGGAAAAACCACCTCGGTATACATCGGCATAGCCTGAATTAGACAAAGAAGCAGAAACCCTGGTCTCAGTAGACCACGTGAAAATATGTATTAGAGAACGTAATGTTTTCTGGCTTAAACATGACAACAATAATCAGGAGATCATTCTTATTATTGCAAATATTGTGAGCTGTCACTTCAAGCCAGAAACATCAAAGACGTGGTCATACTGGCTCAGGAAGCTGGAACTGTGCCATCACCATAACTCTGTCTTCTAAGCCTGTGGGATTCATCCCTGCCCCCCTCACTCCATGCACACCCCGCACACTCGTTCCCAGGTACGCAGGTCGTGTGCATTGGCTGGGGGCTGCCGACCAGTGTGATAAAAAATGGAGGTAGATGAGGTAGGAGCTACGTACTTACATCCCAGACAAACATTTGCTGACTGTGGCTTGATTGGAGTTTGTGTAGCTGTTTGTCATGTGTGACAGTAACAGTGACTAACAAAAGGAGACCTGTCAGTGGGTTCCATGGGGTGCTCCGCGGGGTTCCCTAGGCCCTGACATTACAAAACAAGCAACTGTACAAGTGTCACAAGGCCATGGCCACTTACAGCTTGTGTTCTCCTTGCTAGTTACAATCCTTGAACCATCAACCGACACACAATGTGATGTGTTTCCGGGGGTGACAATTGGTTCGGATTGATCCTCCGACATTTTGTACCCTCGTGGTGACAAGCATGGCTTCCGGCAATGGCTGAGCAGACCAAGGACAGCACGAAGTCAGCTAGATTGTGCCCAAGATGTTCAGTGTCTCAGCATTGTGCTTGTTTTAGTTTGAGCTCTTTGGTTACTTTTTTACATCTTTAGTCCACTTGGAAGGTAGAAGATTTTCCCTATAAAGCTCCTACATTGATTAATACATTTCCTCCAATGCATGAGCTCACACTCACCACCTGTCCTCCAATCCCGAACCACACTCCCAGGAGGGAGAGTGCCATTTGTCCAGCATGGGTCAGGTCCCCACCTCTGATCCAGTCGGTACGGAGGAAGCAGAGTTGTGCACGGATAACCAAAAGCTCAGAGTGGAGGGGCCAGAGCCAGCAGGTGTCACCGTGAAGATGGAGGCTGAGATGGGAGGCTGGGGAAAGGCTGGTGTGGCCTTTCTGGGCTCAGGGCCCAGAGACCCTGTCCAGGACGGTGGACCAAGAGGGTCTCATTCGATACCAATGGAAAGGGGCTCGCGGTCCCGGAGAGCAGAGGGTCTGCTCTTCCCACAGCACAGGCAGGAAACAGAATCCAGCCCAGAATCTACTTGGAGCAAAGCAGAAAATAGCAAGGTTAGGCACGTAGGAAAGACCTGCGGCCAGGAGGAAGAGTCACTTTAGGCCACTCCTGGAAGGGCTAAGTCGCTGCTTCACCCTGTGTTCCATGGCCTGAGTTCCAGAAGAGTCCGTATCTGAGATGTGTGTCTAATTTTAGTCTCTCCTCCGAGGCTACGACTGCAGCAGCTGAATACTCCACAGGCCGCCCTGAGCTGGCCAAGCCCGAGGGTCCCGTGCAACGATGTAAATTCAAACTGAAATGACTTAAAGTTACAAGTCTGGTCACTCTGGCCACGTTTCAAGTGTTCCACAGCCATGTGAGACCACCTGTTGGACAGCACGTATATAGATCGTGTTTGTCATCATAGAAAATCCCGTTGGATTGCGCTGCTCTAGGGGAAAAAGGTCAAGAGGGACCCTGGATTCAAGGTTTTCATCTAGGCGGGGAAAATGCCTCCTGCTGCTTCCTGGGAGGACCCCAGGAAAAAGAGTCCTGCAAAAAAGAGGATCTCTCTAGAGCTGCCACATTGAGTCACAACCTGTGACTCCCTTGGGTTCCCTCTGTCTTCTCACCTCCCTTTCCTTTTTAATAGTCTTTATTGCAGAAAGCAATGCAACAGACAGAAGTAACAGGATGGGAAACTGCATTGTCACATGGTCAGGGCTTCTTTGAGAGCACAGACGGCGTCGTTTCTCTCGTGCCTGTTGTTCCTGCAGACTCCAGGCGTGTGAGTGGGTGCAGATCTGTTTGCTGGCTCTGCAGGGATCACGAACGTCACTTAAAAAAAAAAATGGCCGGGTGCGGTGGCTCACGCCTGTAATCCTAGCACTCTGGGAGGCCGAGGCGGGTGGATCGCTTGAGCTCAGGAGTTCGAGACCAGCCTGAGCAAGAGCAAGACCCCGTCTCTACTAAAAATAGAAAGAAATTATCTGGCCAACTACAAATATATATAGAAAAAATAAGCCAGGCATGGTGGCACATGCCTGTAGTCCCAGCTACTCAGGAGGCTGAGGCAGGAGGATCGCTTGAGCCCCGGAGTTGGAGGTTGCTGTGAGCTAGGCTGACGCCACGGCACTCACTCTAGCCTGGGCAACAGAGCGAGACTGTGTCTCAAAAAAAAAAAAAAAAAGTTAGGATTCTCCCAGCGTGTGTCCCTGGTCACCAAGAATCGGTTTCACAGAGTTGCACGCTCCAGTTGACCATGCTGGTGGCAATGATCGATCGCCAGGCTCACTCCTCACTCCCGATGCAGAGGACAGGCGGGTGGGGTGGTTTGGGGGTGCAGGGGTCACCAGGACGGGGAACACCCCCATATGCAAAACGCAGGCCATTCTGTGGCTAGAGAAACAGGGACGAGAATAATCACCAGGAGAAAAAAAACATAATAATATTTTCGCTGACAGTTGAGGGCAGTTGGTTTCCCAGGGAGAGGCGCTGGTGGCCAAGGGCTTTGCACAGGGAGGCCTTTGTCATTTTATGGGTGCTCATCCGTCAACTGTCAGCTTGTTTCAAAGGGACTCGGGGCCATAATGTTTTCCTCTGCACCTTTTCCCATCACGGTGGCCCAAATTTCCCCGACTAACCATTCGTCTTCCTATTTGCCTAGTCGGGTCCCCGACAATGAGCAGGGATGTCGCGGTGACGCTGCAGCTGCAGAGCGCCAGGCAGAGGGGCTGGCGGAGGGGACAGCTCAGAGAATGAGCTCAGCGTCTCTATGGAAGCGCTGCTGCCCCGGGAGGAGTTTTTTTGTCTACACCGTTGTTCCTCAGGAAAAAAGGGTTGAGCCGCGTGTGAGGCTGGCAGGGCAGAAGCTGGGGACCCAACACGGCGCAGTAAATCCTGACACCCACCCACCACCCACCCCAGGGTCCTGAGGGCCCCGCCCCCGTGACGACATCATTCTGGCAAGTTCCAGGGAGGAGATGAAGTGCAATTGTCTGAGACGTGACAGTCCATGGGATCTGCTGGGATGATCGTGAGTCATAAGTCACAGTTCTGTTGGGCCCACGGCAGTGTAAATATCATCACTATCTCGGGCAAATTGAAAACTGAAACAGAGACAAACCGTGAGCGAGCATCAGTAGGTTCAAATTCTGGCTGTTCTGCGACATGCAGGATGTGTCTTTTCCAGCAAGTCGCCTCAGCTTCCTAAGCTTTTGTTGTCTTCACTGCAAACCAGGAATTATAAAAATCTCGCCCTGGTAGTTGTTTGAGGATAAAATGTGGCAATGGAAGGACAGGGCCTCCTGAGCATGTAGCTTGTTCTTGAGCGCGCTGCTTTGCCAACTTTTCACTTTGTGTCTCATTCTAGCTCAGCATCATGCCTCTTGGATTTGACTTCTCCAAATTCTCCTGGTTTTTTTTTGGTTCAACCTCATCATGCATGGCAGGCTGGGCTTACAGACATAGATATAGAAAACCAGACAGGCCAGACGTCGCTCAAGTTCCTTCTTTACTTGTCTTGCGAATTGTCCACCTACATCCTTTGCCCATTTCTTTTACGGGGTCTTTTTCATACTGATTTTTAGGAAAATTTTATACAATAAGCTTTTTGGAGCTTTATTTGTCCTATGTGCACCCTCCCCCTGTTTGCTTATAATTGAGTTCTTCAATGCAAAATTTTTAATTCTGTGCTGCACATATCAATCTCTGCCTGTTGTAGTTTCTTCTTCTGTTCATGTTCCAATGTCCTTCATCACCCTAAGATCTAAACATAGCTAATTTTTCTCCTTTAGAAAAAAAAAAAACCACCATAGGACATTTAACCAACTGCTATTACATTTTTGCTTTCTAGTGTCTGAATTATTTTTGATCTGTGTGGAATATGCTACAGTGTGTTTGGGGAAGTCAGAAAGCCAGACCCTCGCTTTCCCTTGTCCCAGATAATTAGGTTCGAAATCCAGGTTGGCCAATCACCTCCTCTCATCCAGTGAAGTTAGTGGGAAAAAAAACAAACCAGGAACAGTTTCAAATTCACTGCAGTGGTTGTGGATCTATCTTGAGTTCAGGGGTGTCAGCTGTGGCATTTTGCATTTACAGTGAGGGGCCACAGGCCAGCCAGGTTAGCTGTGTGACGAGGCCATGACTGGCCAAGGGAGCCCTTTGCAAGTTAGAGAAGACAGCCGGCCCCTGCACGCACAGCTTGGCAGGTACACAGAGCTCGTGTGTGACAACACCAGGCATCTTCTTCTCCGTGTTGACCTGGCCCACACCAGGACACGTGGCTTGGTGAGCAGAGGTGGGCTGGCCCTTAATGTTGACCTCTAATTCCTCTCTTAACCAAATACCTCTGGGTAGTGAACAAACTCCTTAACCATACTAGATGGCTCTATTTCCCAAAACAGCTCTGTGGGTTTCTCATTAAATATGTGATCTACCTAGAATCCTTCCAATACATTTCTTTTCAGCCTAAATTATCCAGAGTCAGTTTTCAGTACTTAGCAACCAAGAGCCTAGATCGGTATATTGTTGATTTAGCTGTACAGCCATATATACATTTGTATATTTAATTTACTTACTCCCGTATTACAGATTGTCAACCAGTAGACTTCGCAACATTTATTTTAATATGTAGATATTTGTCCTACTCTTTTGAAATCGCACCTTTATGGCAAACTATTTCCTTTATACTTGAAGGTGTGCTTGTGGTCACTTTTCTTGCCCTCTTTGTCTGTTTATTCCCACACGAGCAGGTCCTCCTCCCTCGGCCTGTGTTCTGGAGGCCCACCTGTGGAGCCCACCCTGAGACCGGAGGGACAGGAAGGGCAGAGGGTTGCAGGTGGATCCACGCAGTGGACAAAGGAAGTTGAGACAGTTTCTGCCTGATGGTCCCCCTTTCCCCTGAGAAATAGGATGCTAGGCCAAGGCCACCCAACAACTGACCTCTAACCACAATCTCACCTTTCTGGGGGCACCTTAAGGAGCCACCTTGAGTATGCCCATTCCTGTCTTTGAAAACAAATCCATCGAGCACAGAGATCGACCCTTTCTTTCCTTACAGTCTGGTGGAAGGTCTGTAGTTGCTTAACACAAAAGCAAGTGAGAGCAGTTAGTTCCCCAGGATAGTGTCTGAGTGGTACTTAAATAAAGCAAATTTTGAAATAGATGAGAAACATCACTAAGCTCCCTGCCAACATGCTGTCGTATTAGATTTCAACAAATTTCATGGCAGGAGAGAAGTCGGAGCAAAGAACATGTCACGTCCCAGCCTCTGCCTTCCTTGGCTTTTTGGCTTGAATCAGAGTGAGCTGTGGCCTTGACAGCTCTGGGTGTGCTCAGAGCTACGAAGCCCACAGAGCATCACTGAATTTCCTTCTGCTGTAAAGATGGGAGCATTGATTTTCCCAGGGAAAAAAAATAAGAGAGAGAAAAAAAACCAAGTGAGAGATGCTACTTCACACTGCCATGTAAACTGAGTGACAGTTCCTTGAACACGTCAGCCCGGGCGACACAGGACAGTGCTGAAGAGCACAGATACAGGGACTCAGTGACCACATAGCTTCCCTGGGCCTCGGTTTTCTTATTTGTAAAATAAGTTGGTTTTGAAGCTCCATCAGACTCTTAGAACAGTGCCCTAAATACCACAGCTGCATGGGTGTTAGCTATTATTCTGTGTGCGGTGCACCTAGGACTGTACGTGTTGCCTATGCTACAACCTTTGATTCTGTGAACAGGAACCAGCTCCATGAACTCTGTAAAGACTCCAGACAATCGGTTCTCGTAATTCCCACTCTCCATGATGCACTGAGAATGGGAACCTTCTCCATGGACTAACGTGGAGCTGGTCTCCCACTGGCAGCTCCGCACGAGGAGTGTCCAAGTGCAGATGACACAATTTTAGGATCACAAAAGAGGTGTGGTCTTAATAGACAACTGGCCTTGTTATCTGGCTTTGCTAGAAAGAAGGTCTGTAAACCAACTGCTCCAAAACCAAATCCATGATTGTTGGCAGACTCACCCCTGCTTCCGATAGTCCTTTGGAGCAGCTCACTTCATTTAGGAAAGGGAGGCACAATTGTGCTGTTCATTTTGTTGAAGGGCACAAGAAGTCCCACAGAGCGCAACAGAAATTGGAGGTGGCATGAGTGCTTTACCGAGATTTGTAATGGTCAAGGTAGAAAAATCTGTTTTGTAGATGGTCCAGTTAAAATTCTTACCACCCACGCTCTATGGCAGAGGACAGCGACATCTCTGTTATTGGTTGTGTGTGTCCAGGTGGATTTAAAGAATGACTTCCCGAAGAGAATCCTGGCCCTGCCTTGGGTCCTGTCTACTCACCTTCGAGGAGAAATGAGATGGCCTCTCTCCAAGGTGGAGTAACTTTTATTTGTTCCATCACCAGCTCAGCTGCTTTTAAAGCACACAGCTCCGCACTTCACTTGCCACATAAAACGACTGCACTGCAAGGACTTGGTAGGAAATGCATCCTCCGTTATCACTTCTGATCAGTAGCTATGTACGTCTCTGGAAGGCAAAGAGTATTGGTCCTGTTGATTGGAACTGCAAGACACCTCTCATGTCCCCTGTCATCTGCTCGTTCCCCCACAACACTCTCATCTCAGCCACCGAAATCTTTTGCATCACAAGAGGCTTGGAGCTCTTCTCTCCGCATTTACTTTTATCCTAACCTTTCCCGTCTCCACACCTCTCCCTGAGCGATGTTTAAAAATATAAATCTAGCCGGGCCACGTTCACTGTTGGAAAAACTTCAGTGCTTTCTGACTATTATTAGGCTCAAGTCTAAAATCCTCATCCTGTCTATAAGGTCCAACAAGGTCTGGCCTCTGTTTCTCTCTCCAGACTGGTCTCTCAACGTCTTCTCCTTGGCGTCCAGCCTCCAGCCACGCTGGCCTTGGGCCCCCGGGTGGACCAAGGGCTCTACCTGGGCATCAGGTGTGCTGTTTGCACGACTGATGCTTCCTCTCCTTCCCCCTCTTCACTCCCACCGTCCTCCCTCTTTCCTCCTTGATACCACGGCCTCCATCCATGGCTGCATAAATCCTACTCACCTTCTCATCTCAGTCTGTTGTCACCGACTTTCTAGATATTTCCATGAACCTACCTACCACAATTGATAGTTGCAAATTATATTTTGATTTTTGAGATGATCAGATAAACCTGTGTCATTCTCCGCCCCCAACAAGGACAGATACTAAGACTGTACTTTAAAAGCTATTTCCTGAGCTTAGCGTTGTGCTTTGCACATGATAGGTACTCAGTAAATGTGAGAGGAGAAAATAATGGCCGTGAAGACAAGCCATTCTTCCATTCTTCCAGATTTCAGAATCTCTCCGTGCATAAAGTCAATTAACGAGAGATACGTATTCCTGCTCCCTAATCGTTGCCTCTCACCAGCCCCCACCCACCTTGTAATCACATCACCTTACATGTGCCTTTGAGTGATTTCATCATCATGTAACAGGGGATGTTCTAAGAGGAAACCTTTTTAAAAAAGTATTTGCTATAAAGTATATTATCCATTCTGTAAGGACCCAGGGGAAACAAGTTTCTCCAAAATACTCATGCTTCTTTAGAGCCATTGGTTGTTTTTTATATTATAAACACTATAAAAAGCATAATTAATAGTACTTTCTTCTTTAAGACATCTAATTATGGCAAATGTATAGGATTTCATGCCATACTTTTTATATACTGAACTTAGCAAGAAAATAAGATGTTACTTTATTTTACTTTTTATTTTGCCTCAATTTTCTCAGCTCTTGTGAATTTATTTGTGTTACCATATACGTCTTCAGAAGGCGTCTTCAATCCTTTCTCGACTAAGGTGGGGCATAAATAAACAAACAAGACATGGATAATATGTGCTTCTCAGCAACACTTGTGGGCATTTCCCTGGAGGTAGCAAAACAATTGTGAAAATAAGACCAAAGAGTTCTTTCCAGTTGCCTCTGCAGTCACCGAGAGTCACTTAGGGTTCCCTGACACCATTCCCTGGATAG
The DNA here is from genome assembly GCA_028533085.1 of Varecia variegata. Classification (NCBI taxonomy): domain Eukaryota; kingdom Metazoa; phylum Chordata; class Mammalia; order Primates; family Lemuridae; genus Varecia; species Varecia variegata. Next base: position 2,279,733 of record CM052454.1, read on the forward strand.
AGTCAAGTTGCTTTTTTAGTAATTCCATTCATAAATACACATGGGCCGTCCAGTGGAGCACTTGAAATCTTGATCATCAAAAGCTTATTGTGTGTTTGAGAAACTTGAAAAGAAAATGGAAGCTAATACCAAGGGAGAATAGAATAAAAAGTTAAGATGTTTTCCTTCCAAAGCAGCAGGGCGTCATCTCAAGTGTAATGTAATGCACAACTTTTAACTTCATGAACCTTTTTTGCTTTCTTTGCTCTTTTTGTGTTGCATTGACAGTAAAAAGGTTACTCTATCCTACATAATTAACTTACCATCTCTAGAAGGAGAAAAAAATCCAGAGGTTGTCCCGGTATTCTATGACAGAATGATAGGCATGTTTGACCTGGTAAATTTCTTGAAAAGATATCAAAAATTTAAAACAAGAATTCAATATATTCATACCTCTGCTAGTTTTTTTTTAATCTCTCTTCTCTCCCTGCCCTCATAACCAATATGTAATTACGAAGTAGAAACAGAATCACTGCAGAAAAAAGGTCCACTTAGAAAAAAAGACTGGAAAACATAGCAGTCACTAGTCCGTAGGAACAGTGAAGTCCTTCTGGGCAAGAGCTGTAATGAAAATGTGCCATTTGTCCCCTGGCTGCCTTCCCGCCAGGCTGGAGGGAACCACACCTTGTGCTGTGATGCCATTTCTCTCCCCGAAATGGTGGCTCCCTTGCAGCCGCCTGAAGACAACTTCTTTGGACTGATATTTGCCTCTGAGCTGGTTCCCACTGTCTTGCAGAGAACAATTATTGGAAGTCGCTTGAAAACTGTGTTAGGGCGAGTCCTGTCTGCAGTTAGACAGCCACGGCTCACCAGTCCATTTAGGACACACATGGAATTGGGTTTTCCATCCCCACACGACCCCAGATTACTGGGTCCTCAGTAATGTGTAGGTCACAAGCCCAGAATGTTCCTTTCTACTTCCACGTGCAGATGAGCTAGCTCTGGCCTGAGTTGCATCTTTCTCCAAGTTTTGAAGTCATGGCAAATCATGTTATTGGAACGATGTACTTTCTTCAAAGGAAACTGATCTGAGACAAGTGACAGGAGAATGACTACATGACAATAAGGATGTGATGAAAATCCACAACCCTAATGGTAGAAGTTTCCTAAAAATCTCTTTAAGAGCATGTAATACAAAGAAACAAAAGCAGGTTGAAGGAATGGGGCATACATATAGATCAATGGCTTCCAGACTTTTCTAGACTTAGGGGGACTCATGAACGTATTAATTTCAGGGCCTCTCCTGAGACCTGCCAGACCACAACCTGGTAGGAAAGAGACTAGGGTGAGGGCAGGGTGGACCTGGGGGGGCATGTGGACATTTCAGGGGGTCCGAAGGAACAAGAGCTGGTCAGCCCGGCCCCCAGCACGACAAACGTGTGTGGCCATTCTTTACTTCACAATCACATCTGTCTCCCACCTCCCAAAAAACTTTTTAACGAAGCCTCATGGCCATTTATAAAGATGAAGCTGATCTGGCCAGAGAAGGAAGAATGAGCTATAAGAAGAAAGCTGAGCTGAGGCAGAAACAGGCACACCTGCTGCAGCAAACGCTTGCAGTTAAGAGGCGCCCCACACCCATTCTTTCCTCAGTGGTCTCCCTGGCCAGGTAGTGATATTTTGGGTAGCAGATCCCACTCGTGTACTCTGGGAAAGAGAAGGTGAACCTTCATCTTAAGGAATAACCGATGGTTGGAATGGATGAAGGGTGCAGAAGTCTAGATGAGGCCTATTCATTCATCTGAGGTTCAACCTTTCTTTTGACACGCTAGCATTCATCTCGAGCTGAAAGGAAAAGAAAGTGTTGATTTCAGTTTTATTGGCTGGTGTTTCCTGAAAGCCGTGTCTACAGCTGTCACGTTGGGATGAAATTGGTTTGGTAAGAGCTGGGCGATCAGTTCCAGCTCTGGAAAGGAGCGAAGTATTAATATATGGGAAGAGTGAGGATGTATAAGATCTGAAAATTGGACATAAGGGGTTTTGAAGAAAGTACCCAAATGCCAAGGCTACAGGGGATTTAGAGCAGTTGCATAATCTCTCTCTCTCTCTCTGGCTTTGACAGAAGCAGTCACTGACTGTACTGGTCTTGAATGAAATATCCCTAGTGCTCCAGACGGCATGGCCAGCGGACTTAGACGGTGACATTGCACAAGTATCAGAGATGTTCAAAAGGCATTTCTTTGAGATTCTCCCTTACAGAGGATTAGCAAATCCTATCTTTGCAAATTTCCCAGGACTGTTTTTATTTGTCCTTATCCAAGCTACTTAACTTACGCTAACCCACTTTCCGGAAAAAACTACTTCCATCACAAACATATAGATCTTTTGATTTTGGAAATTAAAATGAATAAATAAATAAATAAATAAAAAGGAAGAAGCAGCAGGAAAAGAAGAAGAAACAAGAAAGAAAGGAAAAGAATAATGAAAGGGAAGTCGCCACCACTTCAATTTGATCCGGATATCCAACCTTTAAAAAAAAAAAGAGTTCAAACCCCAAACCCAACAACCCAAGAGAAACTCCAAGAAAACAATGGATATTTTAAGCTGAAAGTGTCCCCAGTCCCTCCGACAAAGAGCCTCCCGAGGATTACAATGCAGTCAATGTTGCTTTAATTAAATTTAATGCTGTGTGAAATGCACTCCCAGAAACTTTGATGAATGACTGGGGCGATTCACAGCGCTCACTAAAGGGCAGTGGGCCCATGCCGGGGTGTCAAGCCACGATGAATTGGTTAGTACAGGCATGTTTATAGACTGCCCCGGGAAGCTTGTGTCTGTGTGGTAATGTCAGAGATAATGTTATGATTCGCTGGACCTGAGAGGGCTTTGATGACACGGTTAATGAGATGTCCCCGAGAGTGTCCCAGCAGGTTGCCATCAGACCTCCCACATCAAACGAGGCAGCCTCACCCCTCCAGGGCTGCCGCCCTCCAAATCCCTCAGCTGGGCTTTTCTTTCCTTGGGGTCTTTCCCCCTCTTTTCTTTTTTCTTTTTTTTTTTTTTCCTTCTTAGTCTACAGTCACTTTGTCTGGCTGTTGAAATTCAAAAGTTGTTAGTTTTTAATTTGGCTTCTTGTTGACCTGAGAGGGAACAAAAGGCTTTCTGGGATTGTGTGGAAACTAGAACAGAGAAAGTGGGGAAGGGTAAAGAAAAAAAAAAAAAACGCAAAGGATTCATGGCAGAGAGGGGGTAACGTACAAAAACCACCCTTCTTACAAAGAAAAGGGTTTTTTTTTTTGTTTCCTGTGGACTTTGGTAGTGAAATGTTGTCATATTGTTGGAAGAGGTGATAGGAAAATGGAAATGGCTTTTACTGATAGCTAAAAGAGGACAAAATAAAAAAAAATCAATTGATAGAAATGAAGAGTTGGCCAACACCAAGCACATAAGCAGGAGAGAAATTGTTAAAAATACAACTGTGTCTCTTATAATCCTAAGTGAATTACTTGCTTATGGGCTTAGTTTTGGCCAACTCTTCATTTTTATCAATTTCTCTCCTCATTCTAATCTTTGGGGAGAAAAAAAATCCTGTTGGAAATTGAAGAAAGCAATGGTAGCTGGTAAATAAACATGCTTGGAATATATCTATCTCTGCAAAAGGTCCCCAGACAGGAAACGAACAGACAGTATTACTTCATTAAAGAGGGTATGCATAGAGGGGAAACAGAACCGTATCAAATAACCTTTCCTGAGAGAGAAAATTGTTTTGTTTATTTTATACTTTAAAGACATTCTGAAATATTTGCCTATCTAAATGTAGCCAAGTATCTCCTCCTTGGGGAGAAAGCAGCCTTTAGTATATGACTTTTATTTTTTTTTTTTCATAGAGGAAGAGAGGGAAACCGTGACCTTCAATATGTTTGCCACTACCATTTTTATTGTTCCTAAAGAAATTTCTAGAAAATTCTTAGAAGAAACAAAGCAACAAGGCATTTTTTTTTCTATTGTACTCTTTCTTTGTTTTTTTTTTTTATAAGGACTATTGAAATCTTATTTATTTATTTATTTATTTATTTATTTATTTATTTATGCTGCTGAAGGGTACGTGAACTGTCTAGGTAGAACGCCTCTTACGGTAAATGATGTTTATTTAGAAATGTACTTGCTTTTGCCTGTTAGGCAAAATAGCATTATAATGAAGTTGGAATTAGAGCAGGCACAAAAGTGCCACACATGGTTTGGTTGGTTATTTCCTACAGTGAACAGAAGAGAAGCAAGGAGCTAATCTGTTTTAAAATAAGTCTAGCTCCAAGATAGTGTGACGAAATAATCATTAAGGATCAATTAGTGCTTCTGCTAAGCAAACTCATTCCCACAATTGTAAAGGACAGAGAATCTCAGACAGCTAGATGAAAAACTTATTCCTTGGTTTTAAATTGGAAAGAGGAGCTTTTTCAGTGAGAAGGTATTATGAGTTGTACCAGATTGAAGTATGGTTGATAAATGAATGAGCACAATGACTAAGTGGATGGATGACGCTCTAGTAAAGAAAATGATTTCAAACCATGAAATTACTCCTTAAGAGAGGGAAGAAAAATTGAATGTAAATGATCAGAAGGGAGAGAGATTTAATAGAAAAACCAGAGGTAAACATGATGCCTCTCTTACCTAAGGAGTAGCTTATTAGAAGGTCTCTGTAAAATGCATTTTCTTTTCATAGTTCTAAGCCAGGCTCAAAGCCTGACCGCAGAGAACCGGCTGTGTGTAGCGCAAGCATCAGACAGGGCTCTTAATGTTGCAAGTGATAGAAATTTCAACTCAACCTGGTTTAAATAAACTTTTAAGAAAGGAAATATATTGGCTTATATTATGGAAAGTCTAGAGCGAGATGAGCCTTTAGGTAGATGTAAATCAGATTTCAAACGGTAGTCTCAGAACTAGCTTTCTCTCTGCTCTGCTCTCTATATTACATTGACTTCATCTTCAGCCCCATCTGACAACAAAATAGCTGCAGTTGCTCCAGCCTCATGTTCTTTCAGATCCCTTTCTCTTTACTCACAGAGCTTGAATGCCACCAAGGCTTCACAATCGGCCAGCTCGCCTTGCTGTTTCCAACTCAACATGACTGCATCTCCATAGCTCTGTTTACTGCTTTCCTGTGTTAAATAATAAATAAAACCCTTCAAAGGTTTCCCATTATCTATCAGACTCCATAGAAGACATAATAGTTTCTCTACCATCCCGATTCAAATTTCCTTTCTAGTCCAATCTTTCTGTCCCCCCCAGGTCCTCTGTATGGCAGTAAAGCCATGTGCCTCTGCTGTTGCTCATATTGTTAGTGCCATCTGAAATGTCCTTCCTTTGATTTTTTTTTTACCTGCCAAAATAACTCAACTGTGGCTATCCTGAGGATATTTCACATTATCTCTGGCCTTGAAGTCTCTCAAGTAGACAAAAAAGAATTATCCTACTTGATTCAGTTGGTTAATACACTTAATTTTCCCTTCCATTTTTTTTCTTCAAATGGAAACCCTTACTTTAGAGTTCTAGATTTATGCTACTTTTAGATGTCCTTAGAGTCATGCTGGCAAAGATAAAATCAGGTTCAATTTCATTCTTAGAGCTTGCTAATAATTTCTGGTAATGATTTGACATGAAAAGGTATATTGTTTGAATGGGATTGTTCAGTTTGAACCCACACAGAATGAGCAAAACATAGGAAGCCTGAACCGACATTTATGCACATGAAGTTGAGAAACATAGTACGAGTAGTGAATTGAGTCTCCCTGAGGAAAGAACAGGGATCTCTTGAAAGATCTTGCATATCAAAGGGAACTGAATTTAGATCATGTTCCAGCAATGTGCATACGGATTGGCTGTTTCTCGGAATTCTCTGAGCATGATTCAGCTCCAGAGAGCCCAGAGCAGGGCTGGACACACGGAAGGTGCACAGTGAATACGTGTTGACTGACCTACACTGAGCTCTGAAAGGGAAAGGCTGGGAGGTCAGCCCAAGAAGGGAACCAAGCAGGCAGAACTCATGACGCAAGGATTGAAGGGGACCCTCTGTAGAAAAATATCTCCACCGGCTGCACTTCCACCTCCTTAAATATACTCCACCTCCTTCTCCTGCTGTATTTCCCATAGCTCCTAGCATGATGCTGATCAACCAAATATAGGGGTATCTAATATGGAGTCTCTATATTCTTAAGGCTATATAACAAATGTTTCAATTTGTTAATATATGTTTTCAAGTTTTAGGAATTGCTGTATCCCCTTGAGTGTCCTTTAGAAAGTCAAGCAGCTTTGGGAGACTTCATACTTTTTTTTTTTTTTTTTTGAGACAGAGTCTCACTCTATTGCCCGGGCTAGAGTGAGTGCCGTGGTGTCAGCCTAGCTCACAGCAACCTCAAACTCCTGGGCTCAAGCGATCCTACTGCCTCAGCCTCCCGAGTAGCTGGGACTACAGGCATGCGCCACCATGCCCGGCTAATTTTTTTCTATACATATATTTTTAGTTGGCCAGATAATTTGTTTCTATTTTTAGTGGAGATGGGGTCTTGCTCTTGCTCAGGCTGGTCTCGAACTCCTGACCTTGAGCGACCCTCCCACCTCGGCCTCCCAGAATGCTAGGATTACAGGTGTGAGCCACCGCGCCCGGCCTGGAGACTTCATATTTTAAACTGTCATCAAATAAGTCTTCAGGCAGGAGAAGACAGTGATGTTTATGATGGCCAGCTAAGAGCAGAGGCCCCTGGAAATGAGGTGTGAGAAAGGCACCTTATAAGGACCTCGTGAGGGAGGAAGAGGAGCTCTAATAGCCCTGCTCTGACTGTTGGTTATGTAAAGCCACAGTGATGGAGGAGAATACTCTGGTGTAAAGAGCTCACTTCCCCCACCATCTTTTGTTTTGCCCATATTGCTTTCCCTTCTGCATCACGCATTATAAATAGCATATGGAAAATCTCTTTCATGGACACCTTTCCTCTGCACCTCTTTTCTCTCCCTTCATCACTGTGCCCTGGAGCCTGGGAAGCTGCTATGTGAACTGCATCCCTTGCCCTCTAGCTTCTATTGGGCGACCCACTGGGAAATACACGTAGCAAAGCCAGAAGTAGAAGAGAGAATGAGGAATGAGTCTTCATTCTCCTGGTTCCCCACATAAATAGAAGCAAAAGCAAAGACTATATGATCCTCTCGATAGATGCGGAAAAAGCAGTTGACAAAATTCAGCACCCTTTTATGATAAGAACTTTTAAGAAAATAGGCATAGATGGAACATACTTCAATATTATAAATGCCATAAATGATAAACCCACAGCCAATATCATACCTAATGGGGAAAACTGAAAGTATTCCCACTTAAAACTGGAACTAGACAGGGTCGCCCACTGTCACCACTTCAATTCAACACAGTGTTGGAAGTCCCAGCCAGAGCTATCAGGCAAGAGAAGAAAATCAAGGGGAAAAAAGAGATCAAACTATCGCTCTTTGCTGACAGTATTATCTTATATCTAGAAAACATCAAAGAGTCTGCCAGGAGATTCCTAGAATTGATAAATAAATTTAGCAAAGTCTCAAGCTACAAAATCAATGTACACAAATCAGTAGCATATACACCAACAACAGTCAAGCTGAGAATCAAATCAAAGACTCAATACCTTGACAATAGCAACAAAGAAAATAAAATACCTAGGAATATATTTAACGAAGGAGGTGAAAGACCTCTATAGGGAGAACTATGAAACACTGAGGAAGGAAATCGCAGAGGATATAAACAAATGGAAAAACATACCATGCTCATGGATTAGCAGAGTCTTTGACAAAGCAGACAAAAATATACACTGGGGAAAAGAATCCCTATTCAATAAATTGTACTGGGAAAATTTGATAGCCACATGTAGAAGACTGAAACAGGGTTCACATTTCTCACCACTCACAAAAATTAATTCATGATGGATAACAGACTTAAACCTAAGGCATGTAACCATAAGAATCCTAGAAAATGTTTGAAAAACACTTCCTGATATCGGCTTAAGCAAAGAAGTTATTTAGAAGACCCCAAGGACAATCACAGCAACAGCAAAAATAAATAAATAAATGGAACTTGATTAAATTAAAAAGTTTCTGCACAGCCAAGGAAATAATTAACGGAGTAAATAGACAGCCTACAGAATGGGAGAAAATGTTTGCAAGCTATATATCCGATAAAGAACTAGTAACAAGAATCTACAAAGAACTCAAGCAAATCAGCAAGAAAGGAATCAAACAATCCCATTAAAAAGTGGGCAAATGACATGAACAGAAGATTCTCAAAAGACAATAGACAAATGGCCAATAAGCATATGAAAAAATGCTCAATGTCTGTAATCATCAGGGAAATGCAAATCAAAACCACAATGAGATATCACCTAACTCTAGTGAGAATGGCTTTTATTCAAAAGTCCCAAAACAACAAATGTTGGCATGGATGTAGAGAGATAGGAACACTCATATACTGCTGGTGGGACTGCAACTAGTACAACCTCTATGGAAAGTAGTAGGGAAGATAGCTCAAAGAACTAAAAGTGGACCTAACATGTGATCCAGCAATCCCACTACTGGGTATTTACCCAAAGGAAAAAAGACATTCTATAAAAAAGACACTTGCACTCAAATGTTTATAGCATCACAATTCACAGTCCCAAACATGTGGAAACAACCCAAGTGCCCATCAATACTTGAGTGGATCAATAAAATGTGGTATCTGTATACCATGGAGTATTACTTACCCATAAAAAATGGTGAACTAATACCTTTTGTAACAACCTGGATGGAACCAGAGACCATCTTTTTAAGTGAAGTATCAAAAGAATGGAACAAAAACCACATGTACTCACTACTAAATTGAAACTTATAAATCAACACTCATGTGCACATATGGTAATAAAATTCAACGGAAATCAAACAGGTAGGAGGGGGGAGCAGGGGGTGGGTAAATTCACACCTAACCAGTACAATGCACACTATCTGGGTGATGGACACACTTATAACTTTGACTAATACTGTACACAAGCAATTCATGTAACCAAAACATTTGTACCCCTGTAATATTCTGAACATTTTAAAAAGTGCCAAAATTTTAGAATTCAAAGAAATTTTAACTCATTTATTCAAAAGATGGAATATATCTACCATTATTTCCTTCATCTTACGCTTCACCCATGACAGACATTGCTAATTGATTGCTACAATCATTCATGCAGTCTTGGTTGCAGTTTCAGAATCCTTCTCAACACAGCACACCGGATAACTGCTTCTGATGAGAAATAAGGTAAAACCTAATGGACAAAATATAACATAGCCCAAGTAGATTTCTTTGTTACAAATGAAAAAGCAAGAGTAAGTGGCTCAAAAGCAAGCAAACAAACAAAAGAACTCACCATACACCTAAATAGTAGCAGAGCCAGTACTTCCAGATCTGAGAGATTCATATTTCCAACACAGTGGATGAAAAAAATCTGCTTAAGAACTGATTTCATGAGACTCTCCAAAGATATTTCTGTCTTCCAGAATGCACTGCATGGAGAAAGAAGCTTTAGTCACAACTCATATGAAGTTTGCTTTGGGCTTTTTTCTCTACGGGAGCTTATGGACTGGCTTAAGAGTCTTTAATTTTACTTACTTCATATCCTGTTTCAGCTTCCATTAAAAAATCAGCCAGATGCTTAACAATCCATAGGAAGATTTGTTCTGTGTCAGAAACGATGTTGACTGATGAGCCAGAGACGTATTTCTTTCTTTAGTGTTGCCAGTGGTAACATCAGTGAAATAATGTTTTTTGGGGTTTTTTTTTTTGTTTGTTTGTTTTTTGTTTTTTGCATTTGATAGGCTCCCTGAGCTCGCTGGTCCCACCACAGGGCCTCTTGGAAAGTCTGCCTTACCCTCTTGCCCAGCAAGTCCCCCTCCCAAGTGCTTTTTCCAGTTTTCACTTGGCTACGTTGAAAGATCTAGCAAGTGTCGTGTCTGCTGTTGCCTCAGGGTTCAGATTCAGGGAATGTTTCCTTAATTAGTAGATGACATCAAGCTGAAGCAAGTCCAACGGACTCTCTGGCAAGAAAACCAGCCAGTGTCAGGAAGGAGCAATATTAGAAGGTTGTACTCAGGCGTAATGCAGAGAATGGCTTTGAGGACTGGAAGGAAAGGCAGATGCTGCCCTCTACGATTGCAGAATCCCATCGGTCCTTGCTATGATCAATGGCATCCCTTCCCCGACATCTCCCAATACCAGACCCGATGTAGAAGGAGTGTGGGAAAGGGCATTAGGAAGGGGTGTTGAACCTCCCCCTGCCCTTTTTTCCAAGCAAGTGTGTTGACTTCAGTTTCACTTCAATTTGGAGCTACTCGGTCACACTAAAGCCAGCCCTTCTGTGCCCACCTTCCAGATGGGTGTGTACTAGATTCTCTTTGTGGACACTGAAAGCTTCTGCCTGGAAGATTCTTGCAGATACTCCTAAGAGTTTTTCTTTGGAATACCAAAGCTGTAATGGAATAAGAACTAGATGACAATTCAGAGTAAAAAGATTTGGCATGCCTACTACCTCTCCTTGTTGAGGTGGTTGCCAATAGCAGTAATTATCATCCATTGCATTTACCAAGCTTTGTAATGTTCAAGGGTCTTCAGCTAAATCATCTCACTTGATCCTCCAAGCTCTGCATGTGAGAATATGCTAATTGCTTATGAAACAACCATTCGAGCAAAAAGGTTAGAAAAGCTAACACTGAGAAAGGAGAAAAAATAAGTACTATTTCAGTTTTCCCCATATAAGCAAAAGACTGAAAAGGGAAAATCCATGCTTACCCAGAATTTATTCCTCTAAGAATGAATGCTAACGGTAGTCTTCAACTCTTCCCTATCAAAGACTTCTATGGGATCCATGTTTTGAAAAATAATCCAGAAAAGTGCATTTGTTAAAAACCAATTTCTTTTGTTCCCATTTTTGTTAATAATAGCCATGCCTAATAATAATCAATTGCTATAATTCTGAGTTGCTTTAAACAGCCATTTGGGGAATATAGAATTCCCATTAGGTTTTGAGGATAATCCCAGTGTTCCCCAGATCCCTGTTATTAGTTTTGTGGCACCAAAGGGATTGTGACTAATGTTTGGGAGCCATTGATAAAGTCTAGCCTCCTCCTTTTAAAGATGAACAAATTGTCAAAGAAAAATCAAATGACTTGGCTAAGATTACAAAGCTAGTTGGAATCGAGGTGAGAGTAGAATGTAAGTCTTATGTCTGTGCGTTTTATTTTATAAATCAGATCAAAATCAAATTCTCTTGTGAACCATGCAGATAATTAAAAAGTGAAGTCACTAGTTAAAGGAAAAACAGAATCACGGGCTCGATGACAAATGGCAGATGGCACTCAGCCTTGGTATTGAAGACGGAGTAGGAAAAAAAGAGGACTATGATTAAAATGGAAAGGGCACTCCCTATGGAAATGGGCAACCCAGCCTGCTCTAGCTGAAGGCTGCCATACTGGTATGTGAACTCAGCATTGCCAAATCTTCATGCTTTTTTCCTCAGGAAAAGCAGAAAATGCAAATTTTTGTGTGAAATCTCTCAATGTTTAAATGTTGACAATGAGTTCAAATATCAAAAAATACCATTTGGGCCAACATTTCAAGAGACAGACAAAACATACCTGTAAGTTGCTAATGTATGCTTGTAATGTATGCTTGTAAGAGTAATCAATATCTGAACATAAATGTGTTTACTGGTAAAATTTAACAAAGCTCTATGATATTATTAATTTGTCGATCTATCCTTCCATTTACCCATGTAGGAAACTCTTGCATTTCTACTATGGGTAAAGTAGGGTACTGGATATTGTCAGAAACGTTAAATTGGACTGGACATGAAAGAAGAGTAGAACAGGCTTGGAATGGCTATCAAAGAGAATTGCTTAAGACTTGTTCTTACCGTGGCACAAAATCAGAGTTACCTGGGTCTAACTCTTGATGATTCTGACTCAGCTATTCTGAACTACCATCCTTATCCTGAAGATGAGGAAAATATTGCTGAGTAGCAGCCAATGTCAGATGACGCCATTCCCAGTGAAGCCAATAGGTATGATATAATGACTTTTAGCTACCCCAGGATAAAAGAGTGAAAGTTAAGTGTGGCAGGGGAGGAAAGTAGATAAGGCTATGAGACTGGCAAGGTGGTCAGAGCTGAAATGAAAGGCCCTAGGTGCAGAGTGGGTTGGCAGATATCTGGCTAATGGGTAAGGAGTATATGCATCTTGCAATATACTAAGTCTGTAAACGTTGTGTTCATTGTGTTTCAGGAGAAACAAAGGGGCCTGAGTCTTAATTTTCCTGGGACTCTATCAGGCTGACTAAATAATCTTGAGGAAATTTGCTACAATCCCAATTTCCTCGTCTGTTAAATTTGGTTCATATCACTATACCGGTAGCTTGAAGCTTGTAGAAGCAGTTTAAAGTGTGAACGAGAAGTGATGCATACATGTAAGCGTTACGGTTTCAAATGTGTTATTTTGGTATTTTGCGTGCTAAAAGGAGTTTCTTGAAGAAGTCTCTCTCTTTCATAAATCCAATCAGAAATGTTCAATTTCTGCACACACGAACAGGCAGCCACAACTGGGAAAATGATTCTGTGATTCCACACGTTTCTTTGACAAGTCACAAATGGGTTTTAGTGACCAGCTGCAGCTTGTGTGTTAAATTCAAATAATTCATTCTTGGCACAGTTATTTTTCACATTCCCTTGCATTAGGAGAAAAAATTACTCTGCCTACCATCACCCATTGTAAAAGCGATAGATTCTATCATATCTATTTGGAGAGGATATTGCATGCTAAATGTATAAAATGAAACCGTCAATGAATTCAACAATATGCTTCTGCTCTGATGCGGGGTGGGGGGGGTGCAAACCTTCTCTGGATCTTTAGTCAGAAGATCTGCTAAGATCTTCAGGGAATTTTCTTATCTCATCAACTACAGGAAATGTAAAGTGACGATGATTGTTGACTACTTTTTAGGTACCCAAATGGAAACCAGCTTTCAGAGCTTAGGTTCATCTGGAATTCTTGTCCCCTCCCAAGGGTCTGGAGCCAATAACAGTAACACAGACGGACCTTCAGTTTGCTCTGGGTTTCAGAAGGGAAGTTTTCTCTTCAAGGCTGAGGACATTCTTGCATTGGGTTGAGTTCTTGTGTTGAAGGGACTCGTTTATCCATTAACGTCTTGAGATCCATTCAACAAAAAAAATGCATTTAAAAACTCATTTTATCTCTATGCTCTTTTAAGTCCATGATTATGTAAATACGTCCTAAGTAGAAAAAAGAAAAGTATATCCAGAGTGAGAGATGTCTCAGAGTTGTTGTAATATATTAATAATAGTGATTAATATGATCACACTGGAGCTGGTTTGATGGAAAAGGATCTTGGGTGTCTGCACTGAGCTTCCAACTAAATCAACACAGAATTTCTACCGACCTAATTAATCTTACATTAAGCACGCCTGTTGTTTACTGTGATGACTTCATCAGACAAGCTGTTTCAGAGTCTGTTTTTCGTCATGGTGAAAAAGGTTCCCTTTTACTTCAAAAGTGAGTTTTCCTCCTCTTAAGCTCACTTGTTTGGCCATTTCTGTCCAAAATAAATACTCCTTTCTCACCTATTAGCTGTTTAAGACTGAGTTAGTTGTGTCTTCCAACGCGTGCACATGACTCTCGCTGTAGACATTTGACTTCAGCGGGAGCTGTGAGTCTTTGAGGGCCTGAGTTGACCTGTGTTTGTGCTCAGTGTGTAAGCATTTAGGTAATGTTTTCATTTCCTGACCCGCTCAGTATCATTTCTTTGGCAAAATATATTCACTTCCCTCACATTTTCCCCATCTGTTATATTCTTAAGTCTGTTTATTACTTTACTTACTTTCTTTTGATCTTTTTTAGTCTGGATATCGTTTTACAAAGACAATGCACACACACACACACAGAGATATGCAAACTAAAAGCATACACAGCATTTGTATTCCTCTATATAAAACACATACATTATCTAGTATAGCTTGTAGCTTTGCATATAATAGATATGCACACATATAATTTTCACCTTTATAAATATTTCTATGATAACAAGACTGATCTTTTGCTTTTTTAGATAGAGATGGTGGATTCTCCACCTTAATTTTATGGGAAAGAAGTTGGTATGATAGAGAACTAATAATACGAGTTTTCTTTGTTGCCCTTCTCTAGGTCTAATTCCAGGACATGATCTAGATAAAGAGATTTTTAGGTTTTCTTTTGGTGAATCCGTATTTTTCTTCTCTTTGTTCCCAAATACTATGTTTTGAAAGCATTGCCAGCTTACCATCTTGAAAGATGTTAACATTCAAGAAAACATCCAACTGGGTATCAGGCATCTGTGGACTCATTCTGGATTCCAGATGGGTATTTGAGACACAACAAATGAAAAGCCCTATTTTAATATATTTGCCTGCTCTTGTTTTCTCACTTGACTTCCCAATCTAATTTCTTTGCTGCCAAGTGTTCTCACTCATATCACCATTTAAAATTTAAAAGCAATATATATTTAAATGCAACACGAAGTGCTTATATGGAGACTCTGCCACAGGAAACTATGACAGTGGGTGTCATTTCAGAGAGTTCTGGATGATCTCCCGAGTGTTGGAGCCAGAAGGTAGAAACGTTAGATCATTCCAAACGACTGGAAATAAAACAAATATTATTCCCTGCCTGTTCGTGGTCCGTATCTTTCCACATTAGAGACACTTCGTTGTTATTCATTTGCTCTTTGTCGTCGTCTTTACGAGTGACCGTGGTTGTTGTGAATAGCACAGAGAGCAACTTCCAAATTTATTTTAGCAGTAGGGGAGGTGACAAGTCACCCATTCTCACATTTTTAGAAAGCTGAGAAGTATGATTAGTGATGTGCATGCATTTTAGGTTTTCCTTAGGAGCCTCCCTATCGATTCAAAACACCATTCTGAAATCTTACTGTTCTCTGGAAGGATAACAGAATCCAAATGGGGAATTTTCCACTTACCATGCCACTCTGTCCATGCACTCAGGAACACCCCAGTGGAGTGATCGATGACACGGAACTTACTGTTTGCACCACCTTCTGCCACGAAGGCTAGCAACGAAGCGAAAATGTGAAAAGCTCAATAAAAATGGAAAATATTTTCCATGATGCAGTATGAATACTTACCAAGACTGTTTATATGTTTTGTAATAATAGTTTTTTAGAATACACGCAGAAGTTTGTGTCCAGAGTCAATAGTCAAAGGTGTGCTCCAAGAGGAAACGCAAATTATTCTGGCAAAGAAATAGAGCAGTGAAATACAAAATATATAACTTTGAATGTATGTTTTTTAACTGCTTTTATCTTTTTGTTTTATCTATCTGCAAAAAATTAATCTTCTGCTCTTTCCTGTGGAAGCAACACCAGTAGTTACATGAAATAAAATCCACTTGTCTGGCATACGGTTTTTCCCCTTTTAGAAATTTCAGAATTGATATGGTGTGACGTGTGTGTGAGTGTGAGGTGTGTGTCTGTGTTAGCCCACACGGTGTGCGAGTGCCATCCACATTCTTGAGAAATTACGTATATGTGGATAAATAGAAATGAAATCATATTTCAAATGTTCCATGGAAATTCAACATAATGTAACTCCTGTGGGAATTCCTTTCAAGTAAAACCTACTTTAATAATGATGTTACCTCTACAGATATGCTGGATTTAATATTTATTTTTTATTTTTTTTGAGACAGAGTCTCGCTCTGTTGCCCAGGCTAGAGTGAGTGCCGTGGCGTCAGCCCATCTCACAGCAACCTCAAACTCCTGGGCTTAAGCGATCCTACTGCCTCAGCCTCCCGAGTAGCTGGGACTACAGGCATGTGCCACCATGCCCGGCTAGTTTTTTTTTCTATATACATTTTTAGTTGGCCAGATAATTTCTTTCTATTTTTTAGTAGAGACGGGGTCTCACTCTTGCCCAGGCTGGTCTCGAACTCCTGACCTCGAGCAATCCACCCGCCTCGGCCTCCCAGAGTGCTAGGATTACAGGCGTGAGCCACCGCGCCCGGCCTAGATGGAATTTTTTGAACATTATTTTCTATAATTAGTTATACCATAGAGAAATATTGATAGACTTCACAGGTAGAAAGCTGAAAAGAAATATAGAATATTTAACATAACCTTCTAATACTAGCATTAATATTGCTGCAGCTCTCTAGGTAGATGTTAAAATTAGGATAACGAACAGGAAGGCCAGCTGCCTTTGAGAGAACAGTAAATTTAATGATGAGTCCATGTGGTGTTTGCTTTTCCATTCTTGGGGTACTTCACTTCGAAGAATAGGCCCTAGCTCCACCAAGGATAACATAAGAGGTGCTAGTTCACCATTGTTTTTTATGGCTGAGCAGTACTCCATGGTATACAAATACCACATTTTATTAATCTACTCATGTATTGATGGGTGCTTGGGTTGGTTCCATATCTTTGCCATTGTGAATTGTGTTGCCATAAACATTTGAGGGCAAATGTCTTTATTATAAAATGACTTTTTTTCCTTCGGGTAGATGGCTAGTGGTGGGATTGGTGGATCAAATGGTATTTCTATTTTTAGTTCTTTGAGATATCTCCAAATTACTTTCCGCAGAGCTTGTACTAGTTTGCAGTCCCACCAGAAGTGTAAGAGTGTTCCTATTTCTCTGCATCCATGCCAGCATTTGTTGTTTTGGGACTTTCTGATAAAAGCCATTCTCACTGGAGTTAAGTGACATCTCATTGTGGTTTTGATTTGCATTTCCCTAATGATTAGAGATGTTGAGCAGTTTTTTATATGTTTGCTGGCCAGTGTTCTGTCTTTTGAAAAGTTTTTGTTCATGTCCTTTGCCCACTTTTTAATGGCGTTTGATTTTTTTCTTGTTAATTTTCTTAAGTTCTGTATAGATTCTAGTTATCAGACCTTTATCAGATGTGTAGAAAGCAAATATTTTCTGCCATTCTGTAGGTTGTCTATTTGCTCTAATGATAGTTTCGTTGGCTGTGCAGAAGGTTTTTAATTTGATCAAGTCCCATTTATTTATTTTTGTTGCTGCTGTGTTTGCTTTGGGGGTCTTCTTCATAAATTCTTTGCCTAGGCTGATGTCTGTAAGAGTTTTCCCAACTTTTTCTTCTAGAATTCTTCTTTGGGGTCCCCCACTGGCAACTTCTTTTAACAGTCCCCTGACCCAGGAGCAGGGGACATAAAGATGAATAGGACACCTTCCCTCCCTCAGGCATGGCAGGACCATGTTAAGTAGAGATTGGCTCATGAAATGGTGATGGAAGATCTGGGAGTAGCTGAAATTACCTTCATGATAGAGTAATAAGAATGTAGAATTCCGTGGGCAATTAGGAGGCAGGATGTGAGAAGAAGAGGAGAGGTGAGAAAAGGAAGAGTAATCGAGAGGGAGGAAGCCTGCCTTGAGGTGGGGCAGCCAAAAGGTATTTTTGGGACGAGATGTCTAATATTTTATTCGTGTTGGTATCTATTTCTATCTATTCATCTGTCTATATAGAAAGGAGAGCTAGTTTATGAAATCATACAAAAGTATTGTGTTCCGAGTTGGAGGTGATGCTCTGTGTTCCAGAGAATCCATCTGTGGGAAAGGCAAGAAAATTCATGAACTAATTCGGCAGAAGCAGAATCTCAAAGCCAGAAGGGACAATGAGAACAGAAGCCTTTTCATTTCCCTGCCTTCTTCCTTAATTCCTTGACTGTGAAGAGGGTGGTAAACTTTCTAAGAGATGTAGAACAGGTTATGAGCCGATTTTATCAAGATCTTAAGATACAAAGTGACCTCAATGATATTTGAATTATGTTTAAATTCCAAGCTAAGCGGTGGAGACTTTCTATTCTAACCAGAGTTAGAATGATTTTGAATTTGAAGTGGGGTTTATTTGAACATTGATAACAATTATGTAATTACAGAGAAAACATTTTAGGAAGAAGTTTGTTCTTAAGTGATAGACAATATTTTGTCTCCTTCTAAATTGGGCCAGCGTTTGGGATATAGATGATGAATACAGGACTTTTTATACACAATGAGACAAATTCAGGAGAACATTCTTTGATGAAATTTGGTTTTTTAAGAATATTTTGTACTGATACAGGCTCTGTAGATACTTTTTTTCTTTTTCACTCACAATAACCTTGGGTGAGTCTATACTTGTATGTGTTTTAATTTATGAGCAGTAGCAGAATTTTGAACAAGAAAAAATTTTACTGATTTTTTTTTTTTTTTGTGGCTGAATGTAAAACATCTGACAGTATTTGCCGAGAAAACCCAAATTGCCTTGCTTTGTTTGCATAAGCAAAAGGAAAAGTCCAGGCGATCCAGCTGCAAATCAACATCAAAGGCTTTGCACAAAATGCAGGGAGGGCGATATGTATTTGGAGAACAGTGTGAGATCCTCTGTCACTAGGGCACTGCTGGCTGCAGCTCTCTGTCCTCACCATGGCCAAGGACAACTGAAGTTTATGTGTCTTTATTGCAAAGCTCGCAGCTCTCTGTCCTTTGCCCACTCCCCCACCCTGTAACATCTGTTAATGATGGAGATTCACAGCACATTGTCTACGAAATGAAGCCATTCTAAAAACTTTCATAAAGTCAAATGTTTTGGAGCAAAAGTCACTGAGTAAACGTGAGACCTGATACTAAACATGCCTCGTGTGGGTTATTCAGTGCATATAAAATTTATTCCACAGAATTACAGTCTTGACACTGGCCCAGAAAAACCTCGATTTCTTTTCTATTATTAATTGAATCAGGTTTTCTTCTTTTCTCATGATGAGATGCCCACAGTTACGCTCTTTGGAAGTAAGGGTATAATTTAGGTCACCCATGAGTTCTATAGTTATGTATTCTAAGCAAGGGGTATGTCTTTGCAGGTGTCAGTAATCCTAAATTATCTGATAGTTTGAAAGATAAATAGTTCACCCTGCCCCAAAGCTGTTATAAGCTATGAAATTGCTTGCCCGGTTGCCTGCCTTCTCTCTTTCCTTCTTTCTCTCCTTCCTTCCTTTTCTCTTCCTCTTTTTTTTCCTCCCTTCTTTGCTCTTCATCCTTCCTATCTTCCTCCCTATTTCTCTTTTTTCCCTTTCTCTATGCTTTTATTCCTTCCTCTCTATCTCTTCCCCCATCCACAACAGTACTTTAACGTTTTTACTGAAGTAAAACATAATGCAGAAAATTCCACAAATCCTAAGTGTACAGCTTTGGGAATTTTTTACAAAGTGAACAGCCTTGTGTAACCAGCATCAGGACAGGACCGTAACAATATCTCAGAAATCTTTGTGTCCTCTCCAAATTATTAAGCATTCATCAGGTGTCGGGCAGGTGGGAGGGGGGAGAAGGGAGTGGGCATATTCACACCTAATGGGTGTGGTGCGCACCGTCTGGGGGATGGACACACTAGAAGCTCTGACTCGGGTGGGGCAAAGGCACTATATATATAACTTAAACATTTGTACCCCCGTAATATGCTGAAATAAAAAAGAAAAATGAGAAAAAAAAAGACTATCTTCACCTACTGCCACGTAGTAGACTTTAACATATCAAGTTTCCATAATTGTATAGGTCTGTTTCTGTAACATATCATCTGTTTGATTGATCTATTTATCTTTGTACCAGTACTATACTGTCTCAATTACTGTAGCTTTTAAATAATTACTGATAACTCATAATGTAAGTCCTCCAAATTGGATTTTTTCCTCAAATATTGTTTTGGTTTTTCAAGACCCTTTGCATTTCTATAAAATTTTAAAAATAATCTTGTCAATCCATCTCTCCCACATACATTTTCTGAAATTTCAATTGAGATTAAATTATATCTATAGATTGGTTTGGGCCAATTGTGCTATATTGAACATTTTGATTCATGAATATTATATACTTTCCGTATATGTAGATTTCTTTCATTGCTCCTATAGTGTTTGCTATTGGAGCAATTAGTAAATTTTTATGTAGAAATACTGCATTAAAGTTATTCCTAGATATTTGATGCCTTTTGATGTTCCTGTAAATGTAATCAGTATATTTCATTTTTAAAGTATTTTGTAATTATTTGTCTTTTATTTCACCCTCAGATTTGAAGGTATATTTTACTGAATATGAAATTGTGTATTGACTGGATATAAAATTCTGTCAACATTTTAAAAATGCCATTCTGCTGTCTGCTGGTTGCCATTTTTTGGATAATAACTTGATAATCATTATTATC